>NW_024121821.1:3045212-3069370 GCF_016745375.1 Pimephales promelas
TATTCTTCTAAATATCAGAAAATCGGCTGAATGGATTGGAAAACGGTAAAACTCCACTGTTTAACTCTGGGCGAGAGTGGTAAAATGAGCCTATTTCCAAAAAAGCTGAGTATCCCTTTAAGGATAGGTGTGGTTAAATAGAAGTAGGTTTAAAGGTGGGTGGAGTAGATTCAACAGTATAATTATATGTGTAACTACAGAAATTAATAACAGATAAAAGTACAATGTGGAAACGTATGTATACAATGAGTGAATTGTATCAATTATTCATTTAAATATTTAGTGCATAGCAGTTGAGTGGGCCTCAATTTTTCATAATGTGTCTCTAAATTAGTGTTGTTCTGGTTTATGCACGATCCTGGGTCAACACTTGTGTTCCCAATGGTGAGCTTAGTTCAAGAGGATTAGAACAAGACCTTCTGTGAACTAGATAACACTGAGCCCAAACACCAAACACCCCATTAAGGACACAGCTAATTTGTTTCTGTTTCTATCTCGCTGCCTGAAGTGACTTGTGTCAAGACAATAATTCCAGGATAATAGATTGCGTCACCTAACTGTTGATGTTGATGAATTTACCAGTGCTCAACCAACATGAATTTTGTAATGGTATGATATGCAGATACCAATAGAGAATAGGGTGGCCAATGTGATATGATACAATACATAATACAACTGAATCTTATCGGTAAGCAGAACTGATATACAAAGACTTTTTTACGAATGGTGTTCCTCAGGGCTCGATTCTGGGTCCGATCATTTTCTGCGAGTGTTGATTAAGTGCAGAAGGACATACCCGGGTCATAGATGTCGTTCTAATCATTTTCCTTCGAGATTTTTTGGGCTTCCGCTGAACATCATCATCCTCATCATAAAGGTCCTAAAACAGAATTTCAATAGACTTTACAGTACGTAACACTTTACTTGAAAGGGTGTTCATAAGACTGACATGACACCTTCATAATCATGACATGACACATGAAGGAGGGGTTATTGCATGTTAATGGCAACTGTCATTAAAGGGATACTCCACTTTTTTTTTTGGAAATACGCTCATTTTACCACTCCCCTAGAGTCAAACAGTCGAGTTTTACTGTTTTCGAATCCATTCAGCCGATTTTTTTTTTTATATTTAGAAGAATATCAGTAACCAGACAGTTTCTGGTCTCATTGACTTCCATAGTTTTTTTTCCAACTATGGACGTCAATGAGACCAGAAACTGTCTGGTTACTGATATTCTTCTAAATATCAGAAAATCGGCTGAATGGATTCGAAAACGGTAAAACTCAACTGTTTAACTCTGGGGGAGTGGTCAAATGAGCCTATTTCCAAAAAAAGTGGAGTATCCCTTTAAGTCTCAATTATGAAATTGTTAATGCAAATGTGACATTGTTTGAGCTGTTTTTGTTATGACGACTTGACATAAACCAATACATCATAACCTGTCAGAGTCCTGGTAATGACAACTTGACATTAACATAAATATGTCATAAACATGACATTGCAGATTAATTATCAAACTTAAGAAACCACTTCACATTATACAGAGGTACAAATTGAATTAGTCATTAAAAAGTTATAATGTCTTCATGACAGCCAATGTCAAAACCAACCACATGACAGTTTAATGCAATGTTAACCAATAAAGCTAGGCGGTTTCTTAAGTTTGATAATTGTCATGTTTATGACAGGTTGTGTTGTCTTAGTAATGTCATGTTGTTCATGACAAAGACACTGACAGGTTATGATGTATTGGTTTATATCAAGGTGCAATATTTGCATTACAAATGTCGTAATTGGGCGAATGACACTTAATGACAGTTGTCATAAACATGCATAAAACCTCAAGTGTCATGTCATGTCTTATGAACACCCCTTCAAATAAAGTGTTACCAATTCTTCGAAATTAACACACTCTATGTGGCACAAGCTAACACCAACAAGACCAATGTTATTGACAGACTACATTCATCGAGAAATCTGGGAATTAAGTAGAAATTTCACCCCTTTTTTAAAAATGCTGGGCTTTCTTATATTGAAGAATAATAAAATACAACGTTGGGAAAACTCCTGACCTGGCCTTGAACAGCGTCGTCGCTCGCCTCCTGCTCTGACGAGTAACTATCATCGTCATCTTCAGAATAGTTATCCATATCTGGAGAACGGTCTGCAAAGAGACAGAGACATTTAATGACCCCATGACATTTTATTGCAGCAAAGGCCTCAGACATCCAGTGCCACCCGGCCGACAGAAAAATCCAGAGCATTAAAGTGATCCGTTCAAAACATGCAGCAATTTTACAGCTCCAATTTGAGAACACTTGAGCTGCTAAAGCAACTTTCCCTTTTAATGCACCGCAGCATCAGTCACTTTCTCCTTGTGTGTGTTTAAAGAGGATGAATGGGAGGATGTTTGGTGGGAGAGAGAGTTTCCGGGGGGACGTTTATTTTTATTGCAGCTTAATGCACTCAAACTGCCCATTAGCATCTTATGGTCAATGTAATGACTGAGCATAAACAAAGCTACTCTCTGATGGAAGAATGTAACTGGATATTCAGGGGTGGTTTGGTGTAGTGGTTAAAGATCTGTCCTTTATATGTTCCCTTCCTTCCCATTAAGATGCGGCCACATTTGTGAAATTTCAATCAATTTCGCGAGCAAGAAAGGTCCATCGTCTGATGTCAATAGTGTAGATATACACAATCTCCATTGGAAAATTGGTAAACCTTAAGGTTCGTTCGTTAATTTTACTTACTTTTCAAAAAAACCTTTGCTGATAATTTACTCACCCCATGTCATCCAAGATGTCTTTCGACTTTCTTAGTCGAAAAGAAATGAAGGTTTTTGATGAAAACATTCCAGGATTTTCTCCATATAACGGACTTCAATGGGAACCAAACGGTTCAAGGTCAAAAGACCAAACTGTTTCAAAGGGCTTTAAACGATTCCAGACGATGAATAAGGTCTTATCAAGCGAAAACGATCGCTCATTTAATAAATAAATAACAAAGTTTAAGTTTTATAAGCTCAAATGCTCGCCTTGCTCTGTTCTGTGATGCGCGTTCGTGACTCTCCTGTTCGAACTCGTTCATCAAAATGAACAAATTCATTTCGTTCGTTGAATGAACCAAATGACATGAAAAAAGATTCGTTCATTTTGATGAACGAGTTCGAACAGGAGAGTCACCAACGCGCTTCACAGAACAGAGCAAAGCGAGCATTTGAGCTTATAAAACTTAAACTTTGTTATTTATTTATTAAACGAGTGATCGTTTCACTTGATGAGACCCTTATTTATCGTCTGGAATCGTTTAAAGCCCTTTGAACAGTTTGCACTGAAACTGTCTTTTGGACCTTGAACCGTTTGGTTCCCATTGAAGTCCGTTATATGGAGAAAATCCTGGAATGTTTTCATCAAAAAAACCTTCGACTGAAGAAAGAAAGACATGGACATCTTGGATGACATGGGGGTGAGTAAATTATCAGCAAAAGTTTTAAAGTGAATTACTCGTTTAATCAATATTGTAGAAGTATTGTTCAATCTTAGTTCATTTTAAACTCTCGAAGGTAGTTCACTAAAGTTCACACACGAAATTCATGATTGTGTGGATTCCTGAAATCCTATTGGATTCCACCAATGAAAATTTGCCAAATTGTGAGTTCTTTTTCTATTTGGATACATTGGATCACCTGAAGCTTTGGCCTTGGTCTCCGGCTGCCACTGCCGTCCTCCGGGTCGATGGGTTGACTGGACAGTGAATAAACACTGAGCTCTGCTGCACGCACCGGTGCTTCCTTCACGTTACTTGTGGAGTCCTAAAATCTGGCCTCCATCTGTCGGGTGCTGCATCACCTTAAACACAAACACTCGGAATAAGCGAACACGCCAACAGAGGTATGTGAAATATGTGGCCTTCTTGTCCTTGTTTCCCAGTTTCAACCACATCTGAAAGCCTGAGTTTTGGTCTTTTTCAAGGTTGGCATTCCTCATCGAACTCTTGGAGTGATGAATAGTCCCCTTAAGGTTTTCTATGGCGAGTCTCTACTGATATATGATTAGCGCTGGAATCTCAGCGGAGAGGAGTCTGGAATTTGTGGGGTGAAACTGCAGAGAATAACTTTCAGAAAGCTGAACATAATGTACCCGTAGGTCTACGCTCACATAAAGGCCCCCCTCATAACACTCCTGAATAATAGACCTCTTTAAGAATATCAGTTATAAAACAAAAGAACAAGAAGAAATAGTCGCTAACGATTATGAACAAGCTTTGAGAGAATCTTGCAAATATGAGAGAAGGAAAATGTTGCACTTTGAGTGTCAGAGAACTCAATCATATTTGCATTTGAATGAGTTAGCAAACTGATACTTTCTCACCCGTCGCAAAATCTATTGCCCAGATAGCAAATTGACTTTGGCTAAATTTCGGCATACCGCATTGAATCACAGCCCAAGGTTGGCCCAAGTGCTGTTAGCCGTAAGTCAACCAGAACAATGCCAGGAGCAGACCAAAACTGGCCCAGAGCTTTACAATGTACCCAGATATTATCCAGATAACTGGCCCAAAACAACCCCATGGGCCAGTTGTTCAAAACATTTAATCTGGATCAAAAGCTGATCGGATTTTGGTTATCGGATTGGATCAAATCTTGAAAATGCGTTGTTCAAAAGGGAAAGAAGGAATCTGAAATCAGATTAGATCAGGGAATCCAATCCTAGTTTTAATCTGGATCAAACCTTCAGTTTGTGTTGTTCAAAACTTGTCAGTGGGATTTGGATAACTTTGATCCAAAAAAACCCCCAGGATTATCCTGAACCCAACAGGGGGTAGGATTTCAAGGTGGATTTCAGGATGAAAATGTAGTAAAACTTTAAAATTGGTCAAATAATACATTTGTATCATTTAGTGTATATACTTATATTTATATTTTGCACTTGACTTGTGTAACCGTTGTAACAGTGATGAATAGGCTAACAATTAAGCTATTCAGTATAGTAAAGTAAAAATAAAATAAAAATTATCTTGTCCCCATGAAATAATCCCCCAAACAGATTTCAATAACAAACAAAAATAATATATTCATTTTTCGGTCATTCATCATTTTTAAGAAGTTTTCAAAATGTCCACAATGTATTTGTTAACGTATGTTTGTTTTGTTGTGGTTCAGATGTGGGTCATAAAATAAATGATGATTAGAAGTGGATGTTTATGTTATTTTTGTGTTTTTTCTCAAAATAAGAAACACTTACAGTGAAACACCCCATAATTACTTCTATTGTCTTTGAAATGTTTAGTGCTGAATGTACTGATAAACATGTATGTATATATATATATATATATATATTTAATAACGATTAAACATATATATATATATATATATTTAATACACGATTTAAAAGTGTACTTAAGTGTGTTCAGAAACATAGTCATGAAAGTTACTCTCTTAAGCGGCCTTTTATTTCATTAATATTATCTGCAAGTATAGTTTAAGAATATACTTTAAATATATATATATATATATATATACAGCCAAATAGCACACTTCTATGTAGAATGTAAACATCAGCCATTACTGTCAAAGAGCTGGCAAACCAATGGCAATGCATCACTACTAAGCTCTCAGTGCATATGGCTTCTTCAATGTGTGATGTGAGAGAACAAGTACCAACATGTTCACCACACATGAAAGCTGTGAGCATGTGCTAATTTTACTACTACAGAAGGGTCAAATTATAAAGGTCACAGTCTGTCTGACATAAGTTTCAATGAACTGGACACGGGGATCGAGTGATTCATTTGTCCGTACCTCAGCCATATTAATAACACCAACAGCCAGCGTCTTGTAGCCCAGAATAGTTCTGTTTTTATAGCGTTTCCTCCTCTGAAGCATGATCTGCAGCCGGTTGGCATCTCTCTTCAGGAAATGTGGGTACTAAAGAAAGGAAGTACGACAGTACAACAGCGATTTAGTGCATTTTGTTGCTTCGCATTACATCATTTTCATCGGCAACAATGTGACTATCTCATATTTCCTGTCAAAACAACTCTTAGAGTGACCTGAACCAAGAAAGGGTTCTTGGAAGAAACAAAGGGAGAGTGGTTATGAAGTAAACACTTCATGCAAAGACTGCTGAGTACTTAAACGTAAAAGCTTTCAGAGGAAAGTCTGTTTTTCTGCATAAATGGAGTAGAATGTTTATAGAAATTAATACATTTTTTTAAACATTTTCTCTGCTAAAATGCAACTAGATAGGGATGCATAATAAACAAAAACACCACAATATAATCAAAAGTATATATGAAAATATGCATTTTTTGTGGAAAAATGATATATACACACATTAAAAATTATTTAAACAAATTTCTAAAGTAAAGGTAGTCCAACAACCCATTAGATTAATTTAGATTTCTTTTTCAATTACAGTCATGTACAATGCTATGACAAAATATTTGTTCAACTTTTTATTTTTTTCCTTTTTTTTAATGCAGTTATATTTTAGCCTTTACTATTGACATTTGAAGCAATAGCCGGAAGTGACATGAGAGGAGAAAAGGGAAAGGAATCACAAGCTGGGACTTAAAGGGTAAATGATGAAAAGATGAAAGTAAATGATGACAGAACTGACATTTTAGGGTGACGTAACCCTTTAAGGGGCCAAGCACAAAGAAAGGCACGATAAGTCATGCCAGCAAGGCTGGAAGAATCAGGCAAACTGCACCAATGAGCAATTAAAGACATTTTTATATGATTATAGGCAAAATGCCTGAAAAATCATAGATATGGTCCCTAGTAATATGATTTAATTGTTTATCTTTTTCAACCAATAGGTGGCGCTGTGACCAAATTGATGTGGTTTGGTCAGAGTGAGGTGATAATGATGCAAGCAAAGTTATATATGTCAATATGCCAAAGCATTGCAGAGATACAGCCTCAGAGTCGTTGGCATGGTCTGATTCAGTTCGATTTCGGTGAAAATCGGACCAGTAGGTTTTTAAAGAAAATCAAAATGGCGGACAGGAAGTTCGGCCAACTAACATAATTGGTGTCTGTGTTGTGGGCATGACCCAAGGAATCTTTTAAGATCGGTTTTACAATAGATTAATTTAATCAATAGTTATTAGCATTTTTTGGGAAATTTCATTATTACCCAAAATTGGGTATCGTATGACTCGGCATGCTGCACCGAATCTAAGGCTACGCTTACACGTAAAAAATAGACATTTCACCCTCTCCGTTTTCAAAAATAACATCGTACACACCAGTCAGTTTTCAGAAAAGTGTTTGTTTACACGCACCCGTGTATATGCCGTCAAGAGCATGCCAAACCTGTTGGTGGCAGTGTAACGAGAGGCTTAAGCCCACGTTAGCCAATCGAAAGAATCGATTCGCAAGGTCGCACTTTTGATGCAGGTGCAAGTAGTGTCGCATATTGTGACGTCGGCTGCCTAAAACGTAGTTTTCTCTGTTTGCATGCAAACATGCAGATTAAGTTTTCCAAAATCTCTACTCTGGCAGGAATTTTTAGAAAGAATCATTTTCAGAGACAAATTCTTCGTTGGCGTGTATAAGAAGGGCACAAACGAAGGTGAATGTCTCTGTTTTTCAAAATAACAATGTATGTGTAAACGTTTTTGTTTTTTTTGGGCCACACCATTTAAAAGTTATAAGCAAAAAGAGACATTTTTCATATCTGCTGACCACTAGGTGGCACTATCCCAAAACTGTGCATGCAGCCTCAGGTCTTGGTTTTCAGAACACACACCAAGTTTGGTCTGAACATGCTAAAGCGGTGTGGAGATATAGCCTCACGTTCACCTTGGCGGGATCTTCATCAAATTAATTTGCACGTTTGATGAATCATTAGCATAAACGCATGTGCAACTTTGAACAATTGGTGGCGCTAGAGGGATTGAGTTAGAGACTCTAAATCTGCTATGCTGACAGTTCAGACTGTCCTTTGTCTGTGTGCCAAATCTCACAACTTTCCCGCAAGCTTTCTATGGGCTGCCACAGACATCCTGAGTGGAAGAATAGGAAAGAAGGAAAAGAAGAAGAACACCAATGGATACAATAGGTTCCTTGGCTCCTAATTAATTTTATATGTAATGATTAATCACATATATACAAGTCTTATTTCAATTAATTTATTATCCATAACAAGTTAATTGACTAAATTCTGTTTTTATTACCAATACATTTATTAAGTGATGCACATATTTAGATCACATGACCTTCCATAACGGCCACATAACCGACACTCACACCTGGTCCCGTCCAAATTGGCACATGAAATCACAGATGTACTCTATAAATGAAACTCAAGGAAAGCAAATCCTGTAGGGAATAGTGCTTAAAGTGTTAGTTCACCCAAAACTGGAGATGGTCCTCACTACAGAACAAAGAATCCATGGGGAGGACTTGGATCAAGATCCAACTCATCCCACTTTACATACCTAATCCTTCCCATCTCCGTCCACTGATCCCTAAACCCACCCCTAATCCTTCCCATCTCCGCCACCTGATCCCTAACCCCACCCCTAATCCTTCCCATCTCCGCCACCTGATCCCTAACCCCACCCCTAATCCTACCCATCTCCGCCCTTGATCCTAACCCCACCCCTAATCCTTCCCATCTCCGCCACTTGATCCCTAACCCCACCCCTAATCCTTCCCATCTCCGCCACCTGATCCCTAAACCCACCCCTAATCCTACCCATCTCCGCTCCCTGATCCCTAACCCCACCCCTAATCCTAGCAATCTACGCCTCCTGATCCCTAACCCCACCCCTAATCCTACCCATCTCCGCCACTTGATCCCTAAACCCACCCCTAATCCTTTCCATCTCCGCCACTTGATCCCTAACCCCACCCCTAATCCTTCCCATCTCCGCCACCTGATCCCTAAACCCACCCCTAATCCTACCCATCCCCGCCCCCTGATCCCTAACCCCACCCCTAATCCTAGCAATCTACGCCTCCTGATCCCTAACCCCACCCCTAATCCTACCCATCTCCGCCACTTGATCCCTAAACCCACCCCTAATCCTTCCCATCTCGCCACTTGATCCCTAACCCCACCCCTAATCCTTCCCATCTCCGCCACCTGATCCCTAAACCCACCCCTAATCCTACCCATCCCCGCCTCCTGATCCCTAACCCCACCCCTATTCCTACTCATCCCCACCCCCTGATCCCTAAACCCACCCCAAATCCTATCCATCTCCACCCCCTGATCCCAAAACCTACCCCTAATCCTACCCAAAAAAGAATCGGTACCAAGTTTTCATGTTGCTGCTGCACCTCCAGAAGAAGTGAGTGTTGAGTTTTATTAACCTTTATATTAATCTTTGCAAATCACGAAAAAAGTTTGTCAATCTGTTAACAAACTAACCTGTACATCAGTAAACTCATAGTGTTCGTACCTCACTACTAGAGTAACCCTGCCAGTACATACAAAAATAGATCAAAGTCACATTACGTTAACCAACCATTCAGAAACGTCCTGTTCGAACCTTAATTGTCAAACTTCTTTGCGGCCGCCATCTTGTTCCGGGTGCGACTCCGGTTCAAACTGAAACGGGTGCACAGATCTGTCCTCAGAGACTCCAACTGCCATTCTTTCTCTAAATATACCCTCAACTGTTGTCAAGGCAACACTCCGGTGTGTTGCGTCTAAACGCTGAGGGGCGGAGTCATCGAAGCTCATTATCATTTAAAGGCATATGCACTGTAACGGCGTGCGGTTTTTGACCAGGTAAAATGAGTGTTTTCTTACAATACTAATGAGAATTTTTAATCAAAGTATATTACAAACATTTTATTTAGACCCTAAAGAATCAAATTAACTATAAAAAATTGCATTATATGACCCCTTTGAATCCAGATTGAAAAACGTTTGTTCACGCATAAACATTGATCAGTGCTGGTACATCAGACACACATGTGGACAGCGGTGTCAGGCTCTCGTGTTGAGTCAGACAGCGTACCTGCAGGGAGAAGGTGAGCTCCAGGTCTGTCTCCATCAGCCCGCTGGGGGGGAGCATGTACTCATTCGACCTCAGGATGCGTTTCGAGCCCTGAGAGCAAGGAAAGACATGCATTTTCATTAAACATCACTTAAGAAACTCCTGCGAATCAGAGCAAATAAAGCCACGCAATGAATGTGACGCCACTGAACACTGATGCTTGCAAATTGAAATGTTGTCCGTATGGTTCGACAGCGAACGCCTCAAACAAAACAGAAAATGAGCCAGTCACACTGAATGTGTTGAATCATGTCGGCTACTGTCCGTTTGGCTTCTCTGCACATCTGAGGCACGATACGGGCTGTCATGCATGCTAATACGAGGTGATATAAGTGTAAAAATCTCGGGACTCAGTGCTCTGTAAGGAAAAGAGGCTTTAAATTGGAAAACAGAAAAAGTGAGTTTTGGTCTTTTTTGTTTTGTTCAGTGTTCTGGTAGTCAACTTTCTGTATACCAGTGAACAATAAAAGCCCCCTGAAGCCTTGATGTACAGTGAATGTAGAACAGCTAAAGGTGATGATACACAGGGCAACATTTTGAGCAATGTTACTGGACAATGTTTCCGTCAATGGGCAACCAGATGAGACGCAGCAGGGCCCACGACCCATCTAAAGTATCGAGAGAGAAATTTATTGCCAATTTTCAATAGGAAAGCACCCAAGCAACAATCGCTCGGCAAGATTGCCCAGCAACACTGCTCAAAAAGTCGCCCTGTGTATCATCACCTAAGAGGCGTTGTTAGCTACGACGTGGAGCGGAGTAAAACACCCTTAGCTGTTCTAAATACACTGCCTTCAAGGAGCTTATTGCTTTTATAAATCAGTTACTGCATAAAAATATTCATTTGAATATTTATTTTATTCAGAAAATAAACACCAGCAACAAAAAATATAAGGGTATAACACATTTATTCCTCCGCCAAAGAATGTAGTTCCAGAGCGGTTGGGTTGAGGTGGGATGCTCGTGAGCCTTCCACGACTGCGCAACTGGGGTATAGGTTGCCAGGTTGAGGTGAAAAATGGGTTAAAATTGTATATGGTGTGTGGATTGTGTGAATATAATGCATTTAATACAAGATCTGTCAACTGGTCAACATTAGACAAACATATTGGTCCGATTATTCATAAAGGAAGTTTGGGCCATGCAAATTACGGGAGAAATAACAAACCGGGAGGGGTCCGGGAGAAAAACGGGGGGATGCTAATGTAATGCGGTCACAGGTGTGTGTTTGTTAAGTAATTTACAATGGCTTTCTCAACCAATCACAATCAAGGACCCAAACTATCCGTTCGAAATCTTTTTTCGTGTCATTTGGTTCATTCAACAAACGAAATGAATGAATTGACTCTTGAAAAGATTCGTTTATTTTGATGAAGGAGTTCGAACGGGAGAGTCACGAACCTGCATCACAGAACAGAGCAAAGCGACCATTTGAGCTTCTAAAACTTAAACTTTGGTATAATTTATTAAATGAGCGATCGTTTCGCTTGATAAGACCCTTATTCATCGTCTGGAATCGTTTGAACAGTTTGCACTGAAACTGTCTTTTGGACCTTGAACCGTTTGGTTCCCATTGAAGTCCATTATATGGAGAAAATCCTGGGATGTTTTCATCAAAAACCTTCATTTCTTTTCGACTGAAGAAAGAAAGACGTGGACATCTTGGATGACATGGGGGTGAGTAAATTATCAGCAAGATTTTTCTTAAAAGTGAACTACTTTCTTAATATGATGTGAAGAAGCTCTTTTGGAAAGCACAGAATGCATCCATCCATCAAGGTCTCTCTGTAAAAGCACATTCAACCCGTCAAAGGGAACGAAACAGAGAAAGGGTCTCACTGCACTAAGAAGCTCTGAATGGAAAGTAAAAGCGCGCTGAGTGTGCTTGTGTTGGGACGAGTCGTGAAAGTGTGGATTCAAGCGGACACTTTAGGGAGCAGGAGAGGAGAAATAATGAGATATCTGTCAGAAACCTATCTTCAGGCCTTTGATGAACAGCCATTATTTTAATCACCGAGGCAAAGCTTAGGGACAATAACAAAAGCTTTATTTTCAGTGTCTGAAGAACACAGAAAACCTGTTCAAATCCTTCAGTGATCCATCAGGAGGAGATGTGGGGGCGAAACAAGTGCACTTCATGTTCCCTAAGAGGATGTGCGCTAATCCTCACTGAATGAGGGATACAATCCTTTCCTGTTGGGAATTAAATATAAAGATTCACCAACAGACTGCTCCAAATATCACTGACACTCATTCCTGGTCTCGTTTACATTGTGACATTAATTTCATGACAAATTTGTTCCTGAACCTCACTGTATGTCTGTAATACTGTAATAATTCCTGTAATACTGTGATATATAAATAATAGGGCTGTTAAAGTTAATGTGTTAATACATGCGATTGTTATGTCTTTGAACATCCATGGCCTGAGGAAAGATCTTTTATTGTCCATTCTACGTTTATGTACACACACAAAAAAAAAATTGAATTGACGGATAACCATAAAAAAACTAATGATAATAATTTTGTTTCATCACAGTAATGTAAGAGGAAAATTGCTGTATTTTTACACAATTAAAAAAAATTCAATCAAAAATTGGGACATTTTTTAACTGTCCCAATGATATATTTTAAGTGATAAATGATAAATTTAAGTGTTGCATGTAAGATTCACACCATGGCAGCCCTACCACGAAATTTTGGTCCAATTTTCATGTAAATGTTAATTCAAATGTTTATCGCACCAAAAATTCTTGGGCTTAAAGTGAAAAAATCTCCCCTTAACCCATCAATAAAACTGTCTGCTATTTAAAACCTAGATAACAACATTAACGTCACTGTAATATTAAGTGAATTTTTATGGTTCATCTGTCTTGCAATAATTTGCATGCTGAATTTTGATTTCTCCTTTCTGCCTTGCATATATTTAACTGTTTCAGTCTTCATACGGCAAAGAAAGTGTTATTGCATTACATTTCAAATCTCATGCAAAAGAAAACGTGTCATGACAACACTAATGGTGACATTTACCTCAAATCTAGTAATAATATCTGAGACACTTATGTATACAGTATATATAGAAGGTTATATTTGATTTTAATGACTTTGATTAAACCATCAAAATATGAGGAAAATATTTCCTTTTTTGAAAAAAAATTTTTTTTAAATATTTTTTAAAGATATTTATATGACAAAAATATTTGTCAAAAAACAAAACAAAAATATAGAAAAAACGAATAGCCATCATAATCAGTTATTAATATTTTGATGATTTAGCATAATTTCTTTAAATGACAGTTTGGCCAAAAATGATGTCGCACAATTTGGCATGTTTCAGTGCATTATTATCACAAACAATTGACTCTAAACACAACTGCACAATATGCTTACAAAATCTGTTATTAATATTTGAATAAAGGGTGAAATTGTCAGTTTCCCTACGCCACTACAGTATATTTGAAACTGTCAACGCCTTACAAAAGTACCAAACACAAGCAGTGTGTGACCAAAGCGACCTATGTGGAATGCTGAGGGCCTCCAAGTGCTCTGAAATTACCTTCTCAATATATCCCACAATGCACTTCTCCCCCCCAACTGCCATCTTATTGCGTTCAATCCCATCTTCCCACTGAGCAAGCTGTCGCCTTGGCAACAGCTCAGTTACCACGGTGTCTTGTGTAAAGCTCAGAGCCCGTGTGATACCAAACGCAGAGCACACCGCACCTTTATCACAACACACACACACACACACACTCCGTTTACCTGTATCTTGACAGCGATGACGACAGAACTGAGCTCGCGGTCCAACTCTTTCAGAACGATCAACTTCTTCAGGGTCAGACTGCACAACCTGAGAGAGAGAGAGAGAGACAGGAATATTAGGAGCCATTAGTCTTCATGTGTGAATCACTCGTGTGGAAATCCAGTCCGACTAACTCGGCTAGCTCCTAAACTGAGAACAAACAGGGGGGGAATGTTGTCAAAGTTTGATTATGAGGTAAAAACGAGGTAAATAATCGTTTACTAATACAAACATAGTAAAGAAATAGTCTATGGGATCTAATTGGGTTGTCAAATGTACCGGTACCAATCGGTAATAAAAAAAGTACTACAGAGAACTGGATATATTCTTCACGTTGCTCTCAAGCACTCTCATTCCTGTTTGTTTGAGCGCTCTCTGAGCGTCAAAGGTTTCTATTTACATTGCATAGCCAATCACAATCATATCTGTTGAGCGCATCAACCCAACGACCAATCAAAGAGGCGCTAGTCAGTTGGTTAGTCAGAATCCGCTTAACCAGTGTAGCCAACTTTTCAGACCCCTTTAGCGACATTTTTTCCAAAAAGCGACTAGCGAGTAGTGTTTTTCCACGGACTTATCACTTATCTGATTTATTTTGTTTTATATTTAAAGAATTTAGTTTGACCACCATTACAATCTCCTTTCTTTTCTTGTGCTTATTACTCACTAATCACAGAGCTATTTACTTCATCCCGCTCCCTAACTCTCACAATTCAGATAATGCTCCACATAGGCCTATAAAAAAATTAGTCATTCACTAGGCCTGTATTATAGCTACTCGTTCTGTTGTCTGACAAAAAAAAAAAAAAAAAAAAAGGAAATGAGAATTCTTTATTTGACATTCGGCTATATTATAGACGAATCCGACGAGCGTTCTGAGTAGGCTGCCATCTTGTGGCGACGCCATTACTGAGCTGTTACACCGGCATAGACACATGCACCGGTATGTAAACAAACCTCGGTGATAACGCACCCTCGATGACAGCTACAGCCAGGCAGAATGACTTATTGGGTTGATGATGTTAGACAGTGGCCTCCAGTCACAGATGAAGGTACAAACGATCTTAGCTTGGCAAGCTAGCTAGGCTAACATTTGCTAACGAGGAAACTATAAAAAGATCTGTCCATTTGGCAACAATAAATAAATAAATGAATGAAATCAAATGTTTTTCATTTGTGTCCATTATTTATCTCATTTTCACATTGCAACGGGCAAGGGTAAGGTAACGTTACAGCTAGAAAGTATACATAATATCGACCAATTAGTGTTTTTAAACCATGGAAAGAGGTCAATATAACAGCAGGAGAACAATTATGTCGCATAACGTTACATTTAGCTCAGGAAAGCCATTTAATGACCATAGCATGTTAATTGAATAGAAAAAAAAGCAAGAGAGGAGATTTTGCTGATCACTATATCACATATTTATTATATTTTTTTACTTATGTCATTAAATAATTGTTCTTATACGCGTCTTGTACTCGCCCAGGAAATCTGTGTAAACCGTACGGCACCAGACAGGGGCAGTCGACCCGGGGTATTCACAATGTTTTCTCTTCAAATTTGAAATTTTACTGCCACAATTGAAACAATTTATAACGGAAACTGTTTACCCACTCGACATTATACAAGGGGTAACGTTGTAACGTTAGTGACAGTCGTAAATCGCGGGCTGTTTATTCCAGTGGGCGCAAGTTGCAACTAAAACAATAGGAGGCAATGGCGCAACGCTACCCAGCAACAGCTCAGTAATGGCGCCCGCTTACTTCCGGTAGTTAATTTAGAGAGAAAACACATTAGGGAGACAGAACGCAAGTACGACGCGATGACGCCATTGATATACTAATTGACGTATGACGTCATCTAGCGACATTTAGCGACTTTTAGGCAAGGCGTTAGCTACTTTCCTTTGAAAATAGTTGGCAACAGTGCACTTAACACTGGTGAAAACTCACAAAGTCCTTTTTGTTCAACGCTAACCTTTTCATTTTAACGTTAACAGTGTAAACATGACTGCGGCAAGGTTCAGGGAAGAAGGAGGCGGAAACCGGCAAACAATGACAAAAACTTTATTTAAAATGAAACAAACAAACTAAAAATAACCGCCAGCAGCTCCTCGCGGACGACTTTATGAACAGGTAAGCTATTACTTGCCATTAGCATTAGCGCAATCCAATGGTCAATGTATTGTTAACTTTCATATCGCCACCAACTAAGACTTCAGCACAAACAAAAACTGCAGCATAACAGAAACTCAAGGTTAAGATTTGTCCCCTTTTCTACTTATTAATTCCTCTGCAAAGCATGCTGGGAACTAGAAACTGTCTGAGTTTCAAAGTTATCAAGATGATTACAACTCTGAGAGAAGGATTAACATAATATAAGTTTTAATAACACACAATATTAAGTTGATGTAATGATCAAATGTATTATGTCAACAGAACTATTGTTAGCAACCTTAAAGTTAATTAAAAATAACTTGCAACCACAAACAGATGGCTTGAATGTCTTTTTAGATCGTAGAGTCATAGAAATGACAAACTTCACCTTCGACTGAGTTTATATCTGCCATACACCAGTCGGTCTGTGTGTGTGGAGGACTCAGGAGTTAAACAGACATGAACTTCTTATGCTATGCTCTTCTTTGAGCTAATTACTAATTAGCATTTAACTGGATCAATAAAGCCTCATGCCAGACAGGAAGTTGAGCCCGCACATCCTGTGACATCATCACGTCCTCAGGTCAGAGACACAGGAGGTTGCCACAAAAACAGATTACTTTCTGAACAATTTGATTTATTCCTCAGGTTTGTCGCCCTTATCATTTCTGGAATTGAAAACGCAAGGAACATGGATTTGAAAGGAGCCTTTGAACTTCGAATATGACTTTCATGCTTGATATTTCTTCACCTTCATGTTCCAGTAACGCCACACGCACACACACACACACATCTATGTCTCTGTCCTGTATGACTCACCGTCTCTGAGGACTGAAATATCTCACTCTTCATTTTTCTCTCTCAGTATTTTCACTCCTTCCCTCTCTGTAAACCCAGCTTTGGTCTACAACAAAAACACACAGTAATCTCACTCGCCAACGCTTACGTTACAGACTCACACTGACACAAGCCACACTTACGTGTTATAGTGTGAGGTGGTGTCCCTAAAGATGCCATTCTCACTATCATTTCATTTTTGGCCCATTGTCCACTTATATCTACAACAAACAGTCGTACGAGTGTTTTTCCAGTACCATGTCCACCTTCTCCAAGACCTTCCGAAGTAAACAGGCTGTTTTTGCTACTGTGCCTTTAAGACTGTAATATGTAAATGAGCTCTGTTATGATTGGCTCACTTCTTCACAAATAAAATGAGCAGTGATTGTGATGTTTTAACCATAACATTTGTTTTTCCGGCGAATTTAACTTGTTTTTATTAGCCTCGTATTGCACTCCACCTTTGTTATGTAGACATTGTAAATGTAAATGAGCTGTGCTGTGATTGGATAACCTCTTCACAGGTGAAATGAGCCGTAGCATATGCCATAAAATTTTTGTGTTTTTTTTTTTCAGTTTCAGCTAGATTTTGAATCAGAGCAAGATGTTGAAATTTGAACCTCAATATTAGAGGTTTGTTCATTAACCCTCTGGGGACTAAGCCCTTTTTGGTCCGTTTTCTCTATTTTTACATTTAGGCTTATAAACTACAGTATATGTAATGGAGATGAAACACTATGTGTTTGGTGTCTATGGATTCAGAAGACCCTAAGCTAACATAATCATGCATGTAATGTGTTTATAAATGAAGTATGAGCGAAAAATGTACAATATACTAGAGAATTTCAAAAACGGAAATTCAATTTTTGTCATTTATTTCTGAAAATCACACATAACACAACAATAGTGAACAGTTTTTGAACAAAAAATATACTTGTCAAAGCCTTTGCTTGACAGACATGTGTAATTGTTAAATAAAATGTGTAAAGAACAATGAAAAATCTAACTTTATTTACAAATAGCTTTCTCCTCGTCACTCTCCAGTAATTGTTCCAGAGCCCGTTCCACCGTAAATCATTTACTGCTTGCCATCATAAAAGAGCTAAAATAATAAATAATGCTATGATTGTATGTATATATATTAGAATTCTTCTGTTTCTCTCTCATATAAAGCTCAGCGCGCTCTCGCTCCGTAAAGCCTTGTTTATACTCGACGCGTCCGTTCCCTTTCTGTCGTCTCCTCCAGCACTCGACGCTGTTTGCGTGATATCCCTTACTATATAGTATCACTCTTGCAAGGCTACAGAGTCCTCTGATTTGCTAGAATACGTCATGGTAACCTTCCCCTGATTGGGTAAGGAAAATATTTCTCCGTCGGCAATTTTTCCATTGGTTGTTGCTCGTGAATCTGCCAAACAACATTGATTTCATTGGCCTTTGGCAGTGTGCAAGCCGGGTATCTCCGGGTATCCGGTTATCACTGTTCTCAGTGGAATCTGAGGAAGACGGCACCTCTCGATCATGAATAGTTTTTAAGATAAGTACACATTTGTAAAAGTATGTCATTTTGGGTGGTGCCGCCCACTCCGTCCTCAGAGGGTTAATATTTCCATTAAGCAACAGGTCATGCCCAGTTTGAGCCCTTTAACTGGACGTGCGGCTCACATCAGCTCAGCTGGTGTTCAATCGAGGCTCTGACGGGGAACAGAAGCGTTTCTGCTGGGTCAGCTCAAACTGCAGCTATTCAGCGCTGGCCACTGAAAGGCCCTGGAACGGCCCGCACATTCCTAGCCGGAGATCATGGGAAAAAACACAAACAGAGGCGCATTCACTGTTCTGGCTCCGTCTCTCAGGATCCAGTGTCAGTCTTACATAAGACCCTGACCACTGCTGATCCAGCATCTCCTCAGGACAACAGCCGAGTCCCACAGACTCGCAGGAACAGTGTGACCCCAAAAACTGTGTTAGTGTCTCTTTAAATGAGAAGTTTCACGTTGTTTGAATATCGTGAAACCTCTGACCTCACTATTTGTATCTCATTTACATAAACATTTGTTGTAAAGGAAACGCTGACACGGATATGATCAGCACCTCACACACTGTATTTACTGTTATACACACATTCACACAGAATTGACCAAAACATCCAAGGCTGCATTAATCAAAGATACAGTAATAACGGTAATACTGTGAATGAAATATTATAATAATATAAAATAATTCGAATATATAGTAAAGTGTAATTTATTCCAGTGATCAAAGCTGTGTTTCAGCATCATTACTCCAGTCTTGATGCTGAATTGGTCGTCTGCTAATCTGGACTCTTGGCCTGAGCAGAAACAGGTTGAGGAGGATGATGATGATTCCCGAGACTGTAAGAAGCTTAACGGAGACAGTGTGACCGCGGCACTCGGGGCCAGACGCCACACACACACTGCTTCCGTCGGGAGAGTGTTATAACACACGGTGTGTTTCCCTCAGTCAACAGAGGATTGTGCATGTCAGACGTGGAGGTTGTTGTGATTGTAGATCCGTCATGATAAATAGCCGTCTTAAAACAGTATTATTCTGTCCCCGACCAACAATCTGTTCAGCAAACAGCAAAGCCTGTGTGTGTGTGTGTTTAAGACCCTGATTATGAGCGTAATCTCGGCACACCTTGAGGTCACGCATCTTAAAATACAGATCGACATGCATTCACGACTACCAACACAAATCTATATCAGCCATCAAAACACCTTGTTTCCTTTGTGCGCGTTATGCCACAGGATATGAATTATGTAATCGCAGAGAGTTGGCCGAAGGTTATACTGAATGTATTGCAGGCGTAAGGTATCATTTTAAAAGGCGAAGAGCCTCATTTATAAAACATGAGCCAATTAATTCCTGTGTAAATTGTTCATAAACTCAGAGAAACTGCTAAAGCAACCATATAATGTTAGTAAAATGTAAAAATATTATTAACATATTTAAGTCAAAATTGCATAATGCAAAGCAGGATAAAATGGTACCCAAAAAGGATTCTGTTTCTCTAAACCCCTCTTTTCAGACTGGCCTACTCTGCTCTGATTGGTCAGATGACCCAGTCTGTTGTGATTGGTCTACTTTGCACTGATTGGTCAGATGACCCAGTCTGCTGTGATTGGTCTACTCTGCTCTGATTGGTCAGATGACCCAGTCTGCTGTGATTGGTCTACTCTGCTCTGATTGGTCAGATGACCCAGTCTGTTGTGATTGGTCTACTTTGCACTGATTGGTCAGATGACCCAGTCTGCTGTGATTGGTCTACTCTGCTCTGATTGGTCAGATGACCCAGTCTGTTGTGATTGGTCTACTCTGCTCTGATTGGTCAGATGGCCCAGTCTGTTGTGATTGGTCTACTTTGCACTGATTGGTCAGATGACCCAGTCTGCTGTGATTGGTCTACTCTGATCTGACTGGTCAGATGACCAGTCTGTTGTGATTGGTCTACTCTGCTCTGATTGGTCAGCTGACCCAGTCTGTTGTGATTGGTCTACTCTGCTCTGATTGGTCAGATGACCCAGTCTGCTGTGATTGGTCTACTTTGCTCTGATTGGTCAGATGACCCAGTCTGTTGTGATTGGTCTACTCTGCTCTGATTGGTCAGATGACCCAGTCTGTTGTGATTGGTCTACTCTGCTCTGATTGGTCAGATGGTCCAGGCTGTTGTGATTGGTCTACTCTGCTCTGATTGGTCAGATGACCCAGTCTGTTGTGATTGGTCTACTCTGCTCTGATTGGTCAGATGACCCAGTCTGCTGTGATTGGTCTACTCTGCTCTGATTGGTCAGATGACCCAGTCTGTTGTGATTGGTCTACTCTGCTCTGATTGGTCAGATGACCCAGTCTGTTGTGATTGGTCTACTCTGCTCTGATTGGTCAGATGACCCAGTCTGCTGTGATTGGTCTACTCTGCTCTGATTGGTCAGATGACCCAGTCTGCTGTGATTGGTCTACTCTGCTCTGATTGGTCAGATGACCCAGTCTGTTGTGATTGGTCTACTCTGCTCTGATTGGTCAGATGACCCAGTCTGTTGTGATTGGTCTACTCTGCTCTGATTGGTCAGATGACCCAGTCTGTTGTGATTGGTCTGCTCTGCTCTGATTGGTCAGATGACCAGTCTGTTGTGATTGGTCTACTCTGATTGGTCAGATGGTCCAGTCTGTTGTGATTGGTCTACTCTGCTCTGATTGGTCAGATGACTCAGTCTGTTGTGATTGGTCTACTCTGCTCTGATTGGTCAGATGACTCAGTCTGTTGTGATTGGTCTACTCTGCTCTGATTGGTCAGATGACTCAGTCTGTTGTGATTGGTCTACTCTGCTCTGATTGGTCAGATGACCCAGTCCGTTGTGATTGGTCTGCTCTGCTCTGATTGGTCAGATGACCCAGTCTGTTGTGATTGGTCTACTCTGATTGGTCAGATGGTCCAGTCTGTTGTGATTGGTCTACTCTGCTCTGATTGGTCAGATGACCCAGTCTGTTGTGATTGGTCTACTCTGCTCTGATTGGTCAGATGACCCAGTCTGTTGTGATTGGTCTACTTTGCACTGATTGGTCAGATGACCCAGTCTGCTGTGATTGGTCTACTCTGCTCTGATTGGTCAGATGACCCAGTCTGTTGTGATTGGTCTACTCTGCTCTGATTGGTCAGATGACCCAGTCTGTTGTGATTGGTCTACTCTGATTGGTCAGATGGTCCAGTCTGTTGTGATTGGTCTACTCTGCTCTGATTGGTCAGATGACCCAGTCTGTTGTGATTGGTCTACTCTGCTCTGATTGGTCAGATGACCCAGTCTGTTGTGATTGGTCTACTCTGCTCTGATTGGTCAGATGACTCAGTCTGTTGTGATTGGTCTACTCTGCTCTGATTGGTCAGATGACCCAGTCTGTTGTGATTGGTCTACTCTGCTCTGATTGGTCAGATGACTCAGTCTGTTGTGATTGGTTGACCACTTACAAAGTATGTCAGAAACTGTTTCTTATTTATTTTTATCCATCATTTTTATATTTTATATATAATTAACAATGCTACATGAGATAGCACTTCAACCCCTAATAAAAGCTGTCAATGCAGTCTTGATCCTTTGTTTTATCGTCCGATTTTCAAACACATTTTTGCTTCAAATCATAGTTTGTAATGTTGTGATTCACTTCGTTGCAGGCTGGTTTAGTTCTGTGGCTCATGTCTCTTTAATGAACACTTCTGAACACTATAACACCAGAACTGACCTCCACACAGCAACTCAAGGTCAGTGTCTTTTCCCAAAATGAGTGAATGGCTCAAACCAGCAGTGATTTTCAGTGCAGTCGTGGGCTGTCCCACCGAAGGAAATCACATTAGCAGGACAGAAGCACACACCCGTAATGACCGGGGCCCATCAATGATCTCCGTTAGAACCCGACGCTGGGACGTCCTGAATACTAAATCTTCTTATTAACAGACAAAACCAACTCAATTTATGTTGTTTACATCCTAATAATAAAATTACACAGCCAGCCACCACAAAATGCAATTTAAGAGATTTGTTGTAACCTCGCACTGCAATATAAAAACAGAAATATAAAAAACAAAGCATGCCTTGAAAGTCTTCAGACGACCTGCTTTTTTTTTTTTTTTTTTTTGTCATTAAACAACAATATTGAAATTTTATAATTTCAGAGCCTGTTCACACCAAGATGAATGTTTGGTGTGAAAATTCGGATTGATAAACGTAATTTGAACAAGCAGTTTTTTCAACACTCACATGGCATCAATATACTGATTTCAATTCAATTCAAATAAAATAGCGCAATATTGCCAAAGCAATAGACATATACAAACATATATGTGGATAAAATAAACGAATAATAAAAAATTAAAAAGAATTGTACAATCATTTATCCATCCACTGGTTGTCCTGATTTCATGGCATGACAATTATTTCACATTTGGGCATTTCCCCCAGTAAATATGGGAGTTTCTGTGTGTCTGATATGGATATGGCAAATGTTTGCATGAGGTTAGAAAGGGATGCTTGGTCACAATAGGACCAGAGTCTCTCCTCTTGTGGGAGTCAGCTCTCTTTTTAGGGTTAGATAACATTTTAGTCGTTTCTTTCCAGTATTCAGTATAATGTTGATAATTTAGTTTGGTCTGCTTGAGTTGGCGTTGATGTCCCGAGGCCGTTGGGGACTTGTTACTGCAGAGAGCCTCAGCACCAGCTGGCTGAGTTGCTTTTCCATTGCACTAGAAGAAAACTAGTCAACCAATAAGACTCGCGCTTTTGGTCACATGTGAGCCGATGCTGTTGCATTAAACTTTGGCTTGGTGGCGCTCAAAAATGGACTGTTTTGCTAAACGACTTCTAAACTCTGAACTACTGGGTTAACAAACAAACAAACTCCAACAAAAACTTCGATTTGGCCTGATTTTGTTCACAATAACGTTCTTCAATTTTGCATATACATCCATATATGGAAATATATTCCAAAAGAGTGGCCAGGAAATGATTTATTTTGTATTCCACAATGGAATTTTGAAATCGACACGATGGTGTGTAAATGAGTTTTCATTTTTCTACACATATTATTACCCAAACATCACCCATAATTCCTTGTCCTACTTGTAAAGCACTTTAACGCGTAAACACCTCTTCTGTTCTCCTTTGAGAGGTCGCGATCAAAGCCTCTCGTGTTTGTCTCTCAACTGCAGCATCTCAAGAATAAATATAGCTGCGAGCAGCGATGGCGGGCCCAAGCCGGAGGCACCGCAACCCCGGTTCCTTTAGTTACCTAAAGGCACCCGGGTGGCGGTGCCGAAGGCTTTGGCCCTTTCATGATTAAATGTTAAAACGGCTTGCCATACTCTGTCATTTCGACTAGTCACAATTATGTTACAGATATCTTAAATGATAATACAAACTATCCAAAGTGTAACGACTAGACAGAAAGACTTTGTTGATATCTACAATGTTAATTCCGGACAGGCAAACTTAGCTTTTAAATGTTAAAAGGACTTGCCATACAGGGACGTAGGCTCAGAGAGAGGCTCACCATATTCAGACCAAAATATCTGACTTCCTCTTGGTCCGAGCTAATGACTATGTATTAGAAAGTTGTACGGCTTGAGGAGTACAATGTATATACCGATTTTTGTAACTGTAGATAAAACTAACAACCCCACTTTTAAGTATATATATGGTGCCTTTAGTGTTATTCTGCACGACGTGCAAAAACTTAACCCCCGCTTTTTTAAGTATATATATATATATATATATATATATAAAGAGGGTTATTCTGCACGACGTGCAAAAACTTAACCTCCGCATT
>NW_024121821.1:3069870-3089155 GCF_016745375.1 Pimephales promelas
GACTGTCGAAGAGAAGTGTGCAGAAGAGCTTGCATCAGTGAGGGCTTTGCAAAATATATATACATACAAACACACACACACACACACATATAAATGAGGTTAGTGTTTTACAATATTAAGGAAAGCAAATGTATTGAAATATAGCACATTAATTTTAAATTCATTCAGCTTCAATTACCAATTTGTAGTTTACCAATTTATCTTACTTTTATTTAAAGCAAACTATACATTTAAAAGATTAGGGTTATATGCATATTTTGTCATTTAAAAAAATACAAAATTGTTATGCAAAAAGATAAGGACTTGCAGAAAAAATCTACAGTCAGCCACACACACACACACATAAACGCAGACACCAGCAACACCCCCCCTCCCTCTTCCCCATACAGACACTGATAGAGACAAGATACACATCCAAACTGCAATATCTGACTTTCTTTTGGTCTGAGCTTCTTACTGTTAATTAGAAAGTTGATCGGCTTGACAAGAACAATATACGTGGCATGTTTTGTAACTGTAGGTAAAACGAGCAAAGTTAACACATTTTATGTGTCCTTTTTTAGTCATAAAATTATTTTCCTCGCCACGGCCAAACCGTTCGAGATATCAAAAATCCGTCCGGAATTGAGCATCCTCAATGTCTTGACTTCATGCACACCGAGTATGGTGGTGATTGGTAAACACATGCGTTGTAATTTGATGTATTTCTCCTAGGAGATTTATTCAAACAACACATAATTCCCAACTTCCATTTGAACTGTCTTAAAACTTAGAGCAGAGATGGGCGCAGGTCACGCAAGTCTCAAGTAAGTCTCAAGTCTTAACCGTCAAGTCTCAAGTAAGTCCCAAGTATTTTTTTTGGGGGGGGCAAGTCAAGTCAAGTCACAGGCTATGTCAAGTCAAGTCAAGTCTTGTAGTAGGTTAAGTCAAGTGCAAGTCAAGTCACCTTATTATTTTAATTTTACATGCAGAATCTGATCTTAATAAAATGAAAAGACAAGATAAGTATTTGCCAGTAAATTACAATAATTTGCATTGTAAATACTCATGTTCAGTAAAATACACCATGGAATCAAACAAAATTGTAACTTCATAAAATTATTTATTTTTCACTTCTGCCAACAGTGTGTTTGAAATGTTTTAAATTTTCAACATTGAGTCCATAAAACAAATAACAGCTTAACATCCTACAGACTCTCTGAACACCTTCCTCTCTCTCAAACACAGTTTACAAACAATATTAAACTTTGTTACATCTCTCTCTCTCTCTCTCTCTCTCTCTCTCTCTCTCTCTCTCTCTCTCTCTCTCTCTCACACACACACACAGTGGCGGTTCTAGACCATTTCAACTGGGGGGGCCAAGCTGGGGCCAGTTGTACTGTTAGAGGGGCCAGTTACATTTAGACCTTATCATTTTCTGCACTGCACTGAATGCATAAATAAGCAAAATACCATGTTTATAATTATCCAACAATTTGCATTTGCATTATATTTTTACATTTGCATTACATATATCAGTCTGTATTTGAATTTCCATTTTATTTTTTTACATTGAATATACAGTATGTATGTATATATATATATATATATATATATATATATAATTTTTACAAATTAATCTACGATTTTTGTGGGGTTTTTTTTTTTTTTTTTTGCAAAAAGATCAGCAAATTATCCTCTAAACTGGCCTTTTTAGGGGGCTTTCCTCTCAGGGTGAATGAGCTTTTTTATAATTGTTTTTTTCCTGACATCTTTGAAAGACAGAAGCAATAATTAATGCATCCTTGGCCAGGATATAATTATAAAATATGACATGATTTTAAAAGTGACCTATAATATCGACTATGCAATACACTTTAATTTATCTAGTGCTAATAAAATTATTAAGCCTATTTGGAGAGAGAGATGTTTATAATGTGACAATATGTCAGTCATCGTGATTCGTGTAATAAGATGACTAGGCCTAGACTACTTGTTCTGAGCAGGTGTTGTCAGTGAACAGGCTGTAAAACTGTTGTCTAAGTTACAGACTGATACTAATTAAATGGGAAACGAATCGATTACCTAACGTAACCTCGGTTCTCTCTAGATGAGGGAACGAGCATTGCGTAAGCTAGCTTACGCTACGGGAAAGATTCATCTTACATCAGTCAAGTTGTCATAGTTTTTGTCAAACAAGTTGTGAATTTGTTGTAACATTAAAACAGGAGATCATGACTTACTCCGTGCTCCAAGTGATGTTCGGAGCTCCAGTGATTAGTTTCATCTGTGGGACGGGTGAAGAAACTTTCGGAAGATGTTGTAACAGAATCATATGAACAATTCCAGGATATGCTTTTTTTCATTGGTTGTTGCGTTAAATTTTACCCAGATACAATAGTGCCCTTTTCTGATTGGCTATTAAGTAGCACTTCTCTTTTTTTGATTGGCTGATGCGTAGCAGGGTCGACTGCTGAACTCCAGGCGAGACGCGCTTGATTCTCACGTGAGAGCGGCGCGGCCAGAGAAATTGCGTATATTAAATATATTATTAATAGTTTTTCCGCATGAGAAATACAATGTGTGACGGGAGTGTGAGACAAAAGACTGAAACGAGTGACTGTCATGCTCAATGCGTGACACACTATAAAAAAAATATTTCACACTGACTCCACATTTAGGGGGGCCACAAGGGGGTCCAAGCTTGTTGTCGCAGGGGCACTGGCCCCCCCAGGCCCCCGCCTAGAACCGCCACTGCTCACACACACACACACACACACTTTCTCTCTCTCTCAAGAAGCAAAAACATGACTGCTAAAGGTTGTATCAGCGATGGCGGGGTAACATCACTTAACATCACGAGTGATATTCCCTTAGGCCACGCCCCCTTGTCTCCCCAAAGTATTATAAGCAATCATGCGCATCCCGTGTGCAGAATGATGCACTTGAAGCAACACCAAGTCACAGCACGCAACGCTTCACATTGAAAAGAACATAGCGAAGGGATGGTATCTATAATCTATGCTTAGTAGGGCTGCACGATTTGGGAAAATGTCATATTGCCATTATTGAGCCAATATTGCAATTGCGATTTGCGACTCCGATATAATAAAATGGTTTCATGAGTCCAACTTGCTTGGTTCTAAAGTAAAATGCACACACAGATTAATGTTTATTTCTCAACTCAAACTAAAAACAACAACAACAACAATAAATGATTGATAACACCTATAATGATCAATAAACCATCAACCAAACCAACATTACAGTGATTCCATCAATTGAAAGCCATCAACTTTTTAAAAAATTATTAGGCTTAAAAAAAATATATAACAGCTTTTAAATTAAGTGAACTTCAAACAATCCCCACATAAACCCATAATAAAAAACATATTTACCTGTGCCCTTCCTGTCTTAACAGGTACAGAAATTGAATAAAGTTATCAAACAGTCTGCGCTGCCTGAATCATAAATTATATATATAATAATCCTTATTAAAGCTACAAAAGTTCTTTACTCAAGATCAGTGAGTAATTTTCTAATTTCCCTTTGTTCTTTTAACTTTACTGAAAGAACGCTTTATTCGCTGCTGGCCCTTTAAGAGCACCCGTTGCCGAGACGCGGATCTCACACGCGCCTCATAGCACAACTCACAACTCTCACATTTTGGCATAATTGTGTGTGCTATTGTTCGTTCAAGCTCGAAAGAGAACTGTTTATTCTGGGCTGGCACACGGTCAGTGCATGCGCATTATGCGAGTCTCATCTATTCTAATCTAGGGCACTCACAGGCAGCTTTTCACTTCTTGTCGTGCAAAATGCGAAAAGGCATTTGAACCAATAAGAGGGGGATCTTGTAACACTAGTCAAAGGATGACAAAAAAGAAGAGATGCTGCGCTAATAGCCCTACTTTGTTTATTTCATTTAAAATCGCGGCATTTTGCGTTATATAATTGCATAGGTTTGAGATCGCTATTACGACTGCGATATAATTAATCGTGCAGCACTAATGCTTAGTGTATTCTAAAGGGCAATAAACTCCACTCCAGCAAGATAGTCATTTTATGCAAATCATAGACCTTTATGCCTTATCTACAAATAAAGTATAATATTGGGAACATTGATCTTGAAGAGAGTGTCGTCGTGTTACTGTCGCAACCGAACGCGACGCGCTAATGCTGATGCATGGAGAATGACTGAGGCGAGATGACTTTCCGTTAACTTTAACTTAGAGACTAAAATATTAATTTTACCACACATTAAGCTATTGAATGACTTTAGAAGTCTTGGAATATAGTGTGAAAACTTGATTGTGCTTTACAGTTTTTTATGCCTTTAGTGGGGCTTAACAAAATAACACAATATGCAGAATGTCGGACGTCACTTATAGGCTAAACTGTTTTTATAGATAAAACTATTTACATTCGGCAGTCATGAAAACAAATCTCAGATAACGGTTGACTAGGTAACAATGTGTAATTTTGCGCCGGAGTTCTCCTTTAACTTACATTAGCTAGCTAACTACGAACGAGCTAACCAGATAACATTAACAAATTGACAAGCACTTACTGGGCAGAATATGGCTCTTCAAATGACGGACGAAATTGGAGGTTGTCATCTGACTGTCCGCGATCTTAACGTTGCATGTCTTGCAAAGCGCTGTTCTTTTGCCATCTTGTTGTAAGAAATTCTTGAATCCAAAAGCGACGACGACCCTCGTTATCCCTCCGGCTGACATGTTGATGTGATCTGATGTAAGTGGGCGTGGTGTGCGCGTAAGGTATGAGAGGGCATGACTGATGATCTCTGATCCAGTCATGACAGCGCTATTCTCAGCCTGCGCTCCAGCTGGATCAACTTTATTTTTTTTTACATAATTTATATATTTTATATTCAAACTGAAAACATGATGTGATTAACACTCAAGTCATATTATTACATGCAAGTGTGTTTGATTTATGGACCAAATTTTCAGATCAAGTTTATGGACCAAGTTAATTTAATTAATAAACTAATTATATAAAACTATTAATGCACTACAATTAAACTGGTTATATGCCTTTACTTATAAAAAAATAAAAAACTTATTTAAAAAAATACCAGGCTTAAGGCATTTATTTTTTATGCAGGCCATACACACAGGAGTGAAATGGTTAAGACCCCTCCCCCTACAAACACACACACATACACAGACAGGCAAAGACAGCAGGCTCAGATTGAGCAAGACCACATTCAAACAAACATATCTGACTTTCTGTGGGTCCTAGCTAATGAGTGTCAATTAGAAAGTTGTCCGGCTCGAGGAGTACAATATACATACCGATTTTTGTAACTGTAGATAAAACTAACAACCCCACTTTTGTCAAAAGGTGGCGCTACTGAGCCCTCACCACGCCCGTTTCTGAAACTTTGCACGTGTCTACTGGCTAATAAATGTGATGTGTCTGTCGAGTTTCATGCAATTTCAAGCATGCTAAGGGTCTCAAAAGCATCCTAAAAGAATGGTAACGTTTGATGCGTCGCCACGGCAACAGTTTCAAAGATATCAAGAATCCATTCACAGGTCTACATCTGCCGTATGTTTACATTATACAGATGACGTTTGAAGCAAATCGGGTAAAAATAAAAGGGTGATATCAAAGCATTTTGAAAGTGACACACTTCCTGCTGCCAGTTGGTGGCGCTATAACTTTGACTCACAATAGTCACATCCATGTGATCGTCCTCTTACAGCGAACACACTGCTGAAGTTTCATC
Organism: Pimephales promelas; assembly: GCF_016745375.1. The sequence goes on from NW_024121821.1 coordinate 3,075,608, forward strand.
AAGATCAGTTAATGTATGCTGAAGTTATAACACACTTCCTGGTTCACGTTTCTCGCCATGATTTCGTTTCCTCGCCACGGCCAAACCGTTCGAGATATCAAAAATCCCCTCGCAAACTTTCATCCTCAATGTCTTGACTTCATGCTGACCGAGTTTTGTCGAATTTGGATCAAAGCTCTAGGAGGAGTATTTAACATTCCATTGCGAGCGTTTTACAAACAAACCTCAATAGCCGACTTCCTGTTGGGCTGGGGTAAAAAGTAAAAGCGCGAGGTATAGATGAAACTATGAGATCAACATGTGCACAGAGTTTCATATTATTACATACAAACGTGTTTGAGTTATGGACCAAGTGTTCGGACCCCGTTCCAGGGGGCGCTGACGAGCCGCCCTGCCACGCCCGGGTACCAGCTTCAGCCCGGCTCTGATGGCCGCGGGTTCTGACCCATGTGCAAAGTTTCAAGAGTTTTCGAGCACGTTAAGGGCCCCAAAAATGCCCAAAAGGTTACAAAATAATAATAATATAGCTGCGAGCAGCGATGGCGGGCCCAAGCCGGTGGCACCGCAACCCCGGTTCCTTTAGTTACCTAAATGCACCCGGGTGGCGGTGCCGAAGGCTTTGGCCCTTTTATGATTAAATGTTAAAACGGCTTGCCATACTCTGTCATTTCGACTAGTCACAATTATGTTACAGATATCTTAAATGATAATACAAACTATCCAAAATGTAATTACGAATAGACAGAAAGACGTTGTTGATATCTACAATGTTAATTCCGGACAGGCAAACTTAGCTTTTAAATGTTAAAAGGGCTTGCCATACAGGGACGTAGGCTCAGAGAGAGGCTCACCATATTCAAACCAAAATATCTGACTTCCTCTTGGTCCGAGCTAATGACTATGTATTAGAAAGTTGTCCGGCTTGAGGAGTACAATGTATATAGCGATTTTTGTAACTGTAGATAAAACTAACAACCCCACTTTTGTCAAAAGGTGGCGCTATTTAGTCCTTGCACTATGCCCGTTTCTGAAACTTTGCACATGTCTACTGGCTAATAAATGTGATGTATCTGTTGAGTTTCAAGCAATTTCAATTTCAATTTCAATTTGACTGTTGAAAAGAAGTGCGCCGATTAGATACTCAGGATCGGTATCGGCTCTGACACTGCCATCTTTGACGAGGCTGATTCAAATTCTATATTGTGCATATATACTATTCTATGTTAGGCACAAAGGCACAAAAACTTTCTAAAGTACCATAAAGTTTTTGTGTACTGTATTATTAGTGTTCTGAAGCTATTATGTGATATAGAAATTAATATTTAAGTCATTAAATTCAAGAACACAAACTTTTCCCTCTCTGCGCCTGTCAGTCATTCTCCATTCAGCATTCAAACAGCACGTCACATTCGGTTACAGTCAATGATGAAACGATCTTCAAGATGATTGAATGTTAATCCTATTATACTGGATCTTTAAGATAAAGGTCTAAAGGTCTATATTTTCGAATGAAGAAACTTTTTCTTGCTGGACTTTATTGCTGTAACTTAACCGTGTTACTTTCTACCGGGTGTCGGACGCTGTCGGTTAGATCACAACACTAGAGTCAGAGCACTATAATTGTTCTTCACGCACACAGTAACTGAAATTTAAAACCTTTAAAAGAAAAGGCTCAATAAACTATTGCATAGATAGATAATGTATAATACACTGTTCATAAATATGTATTTCCTTTGTGCTTTGAACTTTTCAATACGGACTCACTGCGCTGTAACTTCATGTGGCTTCAAGCACATCATTCTCCGCTCGGGATGCACATAAGTGCTTTGTGCTGCACCGTATTGGAGCCGTAATATCATAATGCAGTGACGTAATGACAGATTATTAATTGCCTTTCAATTATATGTTGCTGCGTCATTAAACATCTGTCCTATGCATTTCAAACATTTATAGCAGCCATGGCTATATTTTTTTATGATTTTTGTTATCTTGTTTTTCATGAATGTATTTTTCAAAAATAAGAGCAATGTGTATTATCTATTATTAATATGGTTTATAATAGCATTTTTGTCATAGATTATGACAAAGTAATCATATGATCCACCAGCGAGGAACCAGCAGAACAGAGTGAACATTCTTTCTGTTTAGTTCAATCCTACTTAATAGGAATTTATTTAAAATGCTCGCTCTACTCCACACCATTAATGTCTTGTGCGGACATCCGTATTTCGACTTTCGGTTTTAAGTAAGCGATTTAAAAGCTCCCAAGTCCCAGCGGAGTCACACGTTGATTAACCGGTGGGAATATACACAATAGGCCTACCTGATATTGAACACAAGAGGGCAGTATAGCACTACGTATGACTCAGATTATTATTTTTTTATGAATTTTACAACAATTCTGGCTGTTTTTGAACGTAAACATAATTCTTAAATGAAAAAAAGGAAAAATTGGGGAAGTTATAATATTTGTATAATTTAATTTAGAAACAAATGATGTATAATTACATTTTTAGAAGATATGAGGCTTTTAGTGTTTACTTTTTTGACATTACTTTAATCTTTTGCCATAGTTGCACATGTCTACTGGCTAATAAATGTGATGTATCTGTTGAGTTTCAAGCAATTTCAAGCATGCTAAGAGTCCCAAAAGCATCAAAAAAGAATGTTAAAGTTTGATTCGTTGCCACGGCAACAGTATCAAAGATATCAAAAATTCATTCACAGGTCTACATCTGCCGTGTATTTACATTATACAGATGAAGTTTGAAGCAAATCGGTTAAAAATAAGAGAGTGGTTTCAAAGCATTTTGAAAGTGACACACTTCCTGCTGCCAGTTGGTGGCGCTATAATTTTGACTCACAATAGTCACATCCATGTGATCGGTCTCTTACAGCGAAAACACTGCTGAAGTTTCATCAAGATCAGTTAATGTATGCTGAAGTTATAACACACATCCTGTTTCATGTTTCTCGCCATAATTTCGTTTCCTCGCCACGGCCAAACCGTTCGAGATATAAAAAATCCCTTGGCACCTTTTCATCCTTAATGTCTTGACTTCACGCTGATCGAGTTTTGTCGAATTTGGTTCAGTGCTCTAGGAGCAATACTTTAAATTCCATTGCATGTGTTTTAAACACAACCCTAAATAGCCGTCTTCCTGTTGGGCTGGGGTAAAAAGTAAGAGTGTGAAGTAGGCTATATATGAAACGATGAGATCTATATGTGTACCAAGTTTCATATTATTACATGCAAGTGTGTTTGATTTATGGACCAAATTTTCAGACCAAGTTTATTGACCAAGTTAATCTGATTAATAAACTAATTATATAAAACTATTGTCAATGCACTACAATTAAACTAGTTATATGTCTTTACTTATAAAAAATAAAAATAAAAACTTATTTAAAAAATACCAGGCTTAAGAAATGTATTTTCTTTATGCAGGTCATACACACAGCAGTGAAATGGTTAAGCCCCCTCCCCCTGCACACACACACTCAGACACACACACACACACACACACACACACAGACAGCCAAAGACACAGAGACATGTAGGCTCAGAGTGACCATATTCAAACAAAAATATCTGACTTTCTGTGGGTCCTAGCTAATAAGTGTAAATTAGAAAGTTGTCCGGCTCGAGGAGTACAATATACATACCAATTTTTGTAACTCTAGTTAAAACTAACAACCCCACTTTTGTCAAAAGGTGGCGCTACTGAGCCCTCACCACGCCCGTTTCTGAAACTTTGCACATGTCTACTGGCTAATAAATGTGATGTGTCTGTCGAGTTTCATGCATTTTGAAGCATGCTAAGGGTCTCAAAAGCATCCTAAAAGCATCCTAAAAGAAGGGTAAAGTTTGATGCGTCGCCACGGCAACAGTTTCAAAGATATCAAGAATCCATTCACAGGTCTACATCTGCCGTATGTTTACATTATACATATGAAGTTTGAAGCAAATCGGGTAAAAATAAAAGGGTGATATCAAAGCATTTTGAAAGTGACACACTTCCTGCTGCCAGTTGGTGGCGCTATAACTTTGACTCACAATAGTCACATCCATGTGATCGTCCTCTTACAGCGAACACACTGCTGAAGTTTCATCAAGATCAGTTAATGTATGCTGAAGTTATAACACACTTCCTGGTTCACGTTTCTCGCCATGATTTCGTTTCCTCGCCACGGCCAAACCGTTCGAGATATCAAAAATCCCCTCGCAAACTTTCATCCTCAATGTCTTGACTTCATGCTGACCGAGTTTTGTCGAATTTGGATCAAAGCTCTAGGAGGAGTATTTAACATTCCATTGCGAGCGTTTTACAAACAAACCTCAATAGCCGACTTCCTGTTGGGCTGGGGTAAAAAGTAAAAGCGCGAGGTATAGATGAAACTATGAGATCAACATGTGCACAGAGTTTCATATTATTACATACAAACGTGTTTGAGTTATGGACCAAGTGTTCGGACCCCGTTCCAGGGGGCGCTGACGAGCCACCCTGCCACGCCCGGGTACCAGCTTCAGCCCGGCTCTGATGGCCGCGGGTTCTGACCCATGTGCAAAGTTTCAAGAGTTTTCGAGCACGTTAAGGGCCCCAAAAATGCCCAAAAGGTTACAAAATAATAATAATATAGCTGCGAGCAGCGATGGCGGGCCCAAGCCGGTGGCACCGCAACCCCGGTTCCTTTAGTTACCCAAATGCACCCGGGTGGCGGTGCCGAAGGCTTTGGCCCTTTTATGATTAAATGTTAAAACGGCTTGCCATACTCTGTCATTTCGACTAGTCACAATTATGTTACAGATATCTTAAATGATAATACAAACTATCCAAAATGTAATTACGAATAGACAGAAAGACGTTGTTGATATCTACAATGTTAATTCCGGACAGGCAAACTTAGCTTTTAAATGTTAAAAGGGCTTGCCATACAGGGACGTAGGCTCAGAGAGAGGCTCACCATATTCAAACCAAAATATCTGACTTCCTCTTGGTCCGAGCTAATGACTATGTATTAGAAAGTTGTCCGGCTTGAGGAGTACAATGTATATACCGATTTTTGTAACTGTAGATAAAACTAACAACCCCACTTTTGTCAAAAGGTGGCGCTATTTAGTCCTTGCACCATGCCCGTTTCTGAAACTTTGCACATGTCTACTGGCTAATAAATGTGATGTATCTGTTGAGTTTCAAGCAATTTCAATTTCAATTTGACTGTTGAAAAGAAGTGCGCCGATTAGATACTCAGGATCGGTATCGGCTCTGACACTGCCATCTTTGACGAGGCTGATTCAAATTCTATATTGTGCATATACTATTCTATGTTAGGCACAAAGGCACAAAAACTTTCTAAAGTACCATAAAGTTTTTGTGTACTGTATTATTAGTGTTCTGAAGCTATTATGTGATATAGAAATTAATATTTAAGTCATTAAATTCAAGAACACAAACTTTTCCCTCTCTGCGCCTGTCAGTCATTCTCCATTCAGCATTCAAACAGCACGTCACATTCGGTTACAGTCAATGATGAAACGATCTTCAAGATGATTCAATGTTAATCCTATTATACTGGATCTTTAAGATAAAGGTCTAAAGGTCTATATTTTCGAATGAAGAAACTTTTTCTTGCTGGACTTTATTGCTGTAACTTAATCGTGTTACTTTCTACCGGGTGTCGGACGCTGTCGGTTAGATCACAACACTAGAGTCAGAGCACTATAATTGTTCTTCACGCACACAGTAACTGAAATTTAAAACCTTTAAAAGAAAAGGCTCAATAAACTATTGCATAGATAGATAATGTATAATACACTGTTCATAAATATGTATTTCCTTTGTGCTTTGAACTTTTCAATACGGACTCAATGCGCTGTAACTTCATGTGGCTTCAAGCACATCATTCTCCGCTCGGGATGCACATAAGTGCTTTGTGCTGCACCGTATTGGAGCCGTAATATCATAATGCAGTGACGTAATGACAGATTATTATTTGCCTTTCAATTATATGTTGCTGCGTCATTAAACATCTGTCCTATGCATTTCAAACATTTATAGCAGCCATGGCTATATTTTTTTATGATTTTTGTTATCTTGTTTTTCATGAATGTATTTTTCAAAAATAAGAGCAATGTGTATTATCTATTATTAATATGGTTTATAATAGCATTTTTGTCATAGATTATGACAAAGTAATCATATGATCCACCAGCGAGGAACCAGCAGAACAGAGTGAACATTCTTTCTGTTTAGTTCAATCCTATTTAATAGGAATTTATTTAAAATGCTCGCTCTACTCCACACCATTAATGTCTTGTGCGGACATCCGTATTTTGACTTTCGGTTTCAAGTAAGCGATTTAAAAGCTCCCAAGTCCCAGCGGAGTCACACATTGATTAACCGGTGGGAATATACACAATAGGCCTACCTGATATTGAACACAAGAGGGCAGTATAGCACTACGTATGACTCAGATTATTATTTTTTATGAATTTTACAACAATTCTGGCTGTTTTTGAACGTAAACATAATTCTTAAATGAAAAAAAGGAAAAATTGGGGAAGTTATAATATTTGTATAATTTAATTTAGAAACAAATGATGTATAATTACATTTTTAGAAGATATGAGGTTTTTAGTGTTTACTTTTTTGACATTACTTTAATCTTTTGCCATAGTTGCACATGTCTACTGGCTAATAAATGTGATGTATCTGTTGAGTTTCAAGCAATTTCAAGCATGCTAAGAGTCCCAAAAGCATCAAAAAAGAATGTTAAAGTTTGATTCGTTGCCACGGCAACAGTATCAAAGATATCAAAAATTCATTCACAGGTCTACATCTGCCGTGTATTTACATTATACAGATGAAGTTTGAAGCAAATCGGGTAAAAATAAGAGAGTGATTTCAAAGCATTTTGAAAGTGACACACTTCCTGCTGCCAGTTGGTGGCGCTATAACTTTGACTCACAATAGTCACATCCATGTGATCGTCCTCTTACAGCGAACACACTGCTGAAGTTTCATCAAGATCAGTTAATGTATGCTGAAGTTATAACACACATCCTGTTTCATGTTTCTCGCCATAATTTCGTTTCCTCGCCACGGCCAAACCGTTCGAGATATAAAAAATCCCTTGGCACCTTTTCATCCTTAATGTCTTGACTTCACGCTGATCGAGTTTTGTCGAATTTGGTTCAGTGCTCTAGGAGCAATACTTTAAATTCCATTGCATGTGTTTTAAACACAACCCTAAATAGCCGTCTTCCTGTTGGGCTGGGGTAAAAAGTAAGAGTGTGAAGTAGGCTATATATGAAACGATGAGATCTATATGTGTACCAAGTTTCATATTATTACATGCAAGTGTGTTTGATTTATGGACCAAATTTTCAGACCAAGTTTATTGACCAAGTTAATCTGATTAATAAACTAATTATATAAAACTATTGTCAATTCACTACAATTAAACTAGTTATATGCCTTTACTTATAAAAAATAAAAATAAAAACTTATTTAAAAAATACCAGGCTTGAGAAATGTATTTTCTTTATGCAGGTCATACACACAGCAGTGAAATGGTTAAGCCCCCTCCCCCTGCACACACACACACACACACACAGCCAGCCAGCCAGCCAGCCAAAGACACAGAGACACAGAGACATGTAGGCTCAGAGTGGCCATATTCAAACAAAAATATCTGACTTTCTGTGGGTCCTAGCTAATAAGTGTCAATTAGAAAGTTGTCCGGCTCGAGGAGTACAATATACATACCAATTTTTGTAACTCTAGTTAAAACTAACAACCCCACTTTTGTCAAAAGGTGGCGCTACTGAGCCCTCACCACGCCCGTTTCTGAAACTTTGCACATGTCTACTGGCTAATAAATGTGATGTGTCTGTCGAGTTTCATGCAATTTGAAGCATGCTAAGGGTCTCAAAAGCATCCTAAAAGCATCCTAAAAGAAGGGTAAAGTTTGATGCGTCGCCACGGCAACAGTTTCAAAGATATCAAGAATCCATTCACAGGTCTACATCTGCCGTATGTTTACATTATACATATGAAGTTTGAAGCAAATCGGGTAAAAATAAAAGGGTGATATCAAAGCATTTTGAAAGTGACACACTTCCTGCTGCCAGTTGGTGGCGCTATAACTTTGACTCACAATAGTCACATCCATGTGATCGTCCTCTTACAGCGAACACACTGCTGAAGTTTCATCAAGATCAGTTAATGTATGCTGAAGTTATAACACACTTCCTGTTTCACGTTTCTCGCCATGATTTCGTTTCCTCGCCACGGACAAACCGTTCGAGATATAAAAAATCCCCTCGCAAACTTTCATCCTCAATGTCTTGACTTCACGCTGACCGAGTTTCGTCGAATTTGGATCAAAGCTCTAGGAGGAGTATTTGACATTCCATTGCGAGCGTTTTACAAACAAACCTCAATAGCCGACTTCCTGTTGGGCTGGGGTAAAAAGTAAGAGCGCGAGGTATAGATGAAACGATGAGATCAACATGTGTACCGAGTTTCATATTATTACATACAAGCGTGTTTGAGTTATGGACCAAGTGTTCGGACCCCGTTCCAGGGGGCGCTGACGAGCGCCCTGCCACGCCCGGGTACCAGCTTCAGCCCGGCTCTGATGGCCGCGGGTTCTGACCCGTGTGCAAAGTTTCAAGAGTTTTCGAGCACGTTAAGGGCCCCAAAAGTGCCCAAAAGGTAGTAAAATAATAATTAATAATAATAATAATAGTAATCAAGGAAAACAATAGGGCCTTCGCCCTTTCGGGCTTGGCCCTAATAATCGTAGCAATAGGGCCTTCGCCCTTTCAGGGCTTGGGCCCAATAACCGCAAAGTTCACTTGCCTAAATAAAGCAATCAGGCAATAGGGCCATGGCTAATATAAATATAGCTGCGAGCAGCGATGAAGGGCCCAAGCCGGTGGCACCGCAACCCGGTTCCTTAGTTACCTAAAGCACCAGGGTGGCCATGCCACTGGCTTTGGCCCTTCATCGCGGATCACAGCTATATATATATATATATATATATATATATATACTGTATATATACATATATATATGAAGCCGGTGGCACCGCCACCCTGGTGCCTTTAGGTTTATTGTGCACGACATGCAAAATGTAACCCTGCTTTGACTGATGCAAGCTCTACAGCACAGTTTATAGTAAGAAAGAATATAGTAAGAAAGAAAAGTAAGCTGTTACTCTGAGATGGTTTGGGAAACAAACATTCATCATGTCGCATTGGTTTTAGTTACTTGTCCTCGAACAGAGCCCTAATCTGTTTATATTTCAGTTACACATTCTACATTGATTAAAAAAGAAAAATCAAATGTGTTTTTAATTCATACAGAAATAAAATATTTATAATTCAGCTGAGAATAAAGTTAGTTCAAATTTTAAGAAAAACAAATATATGATCTGAAATATAGCACATTCATTTTTAAATTCATTCAGGTTCAATTACCAAAAATACAATCTTAATTTAATTTAAAGCAAATAATAAATCTAAAATATATGGGTTATATGCATATTTTGTAAAAAAAAAAGAAAAAAAAAAGAAAGAAAGATATATATCCAAAAACACAAGGCCTTAAACTTTAACAAGGGTGCAACTCTTATCACTACAACAAACATAGTCACACACACAAGTCAAGTCACTTACATTTTAGATGCAATATTGACTTTTTAGATGCAATATTGACTTTTTTCTGTTTCAGCAGAGAAAATAGTTAAACAAAGATCACAGCGACCCATCGCGCATCTCAAAGCAATGTGTTTTCTCATTACTGAATGATTCAGCATTTTGAATCCATGACTCGTTCATTAAGACGGTCATCTGGCGACACCTTATGGTGATTTAGGGTTATGTTTAAAAGTATCGTTCTTTACAGCGATTTTTAATTGACTCCTGTTAAACCAATCTCGTAACATTATTGTGTAACCGATTTAATTTGATCAGCCTTACCTAGGGTAACAGCCCTATAGTGTCTTATTATTCTAAATTATTGAATTTATTGATCAAATTTACTAATGAAAAATGAAGCATACATTTATTAAGACTAGGCTGCCCTGCAGATATTAGGCTACAATATGCAGATTTAAATATACCATTTATCAAATAATCTGTTTATTTTTAGGTTACACATTACATTGTTTAAAAAATAAAAATCAAATGTGACCCGCTCTGGCGAAATGAGTCGGAAGTTGCAACCTTCCATTTTAAGATATGGGCCGATTATGTGGAAAAACCATGAAATAACAAAAAAAAAAATATATATATATATTATTTTTTGCTAATTTCAAAGAACAGACATTCAAAAATAATCTCACAGGGTTTCGTAGTCGAGATAATTGAGTAAAGGTATTTAAATAACGATTAAAGTTGTCAAAGCTTTAAATTCGCTGAAATAAACATTGCTCTTCTCAACTCCCCTCGTCACCTCTGAGCATTTCCCGGGTATCCCCTGAAACGTTGAACTCACTGGAGGCTTCTAACCTAAACTGCGTGAGTATATTTATCTGCAAGAAGAATATAGCCTATGTAAGGCTGTAACGATCGCGACACTCAGATCCACGAACCTGTGTCGCGGTGTGGAGAAGACAGAATCACGACACCGACACGTCCCTTCAACTCCCGAAGTTATCCTTCACGTCCAGACCCAATGCTAGCTACAACATCTTTAAATTACTATTAGTATTATTTGAAGTTAACATTATAAAATACGTAGACTTACACCACAAAACTTAAATTATTACTAAATTTTTTAAAATTGGGCAATTTCAGCATTATGGAGGAGATCCAATTCCCAGATAATTAAATATTTTAATAAATTGGCCTATGTGAACCACACTGCACAAACCAAAAGTAATACTCACCGGATGAAGAAGGGTTGACTCTCTCCAGAACATAAAATCTTTATTTTATTTTCCGTGTTCGCATTTATGAGGAAAAACAATCCGAACGTGACCGTTCTCTGGAAGCAGCACTAAAACTTTCACATAGCTTAAACATGCAAGCACAAAGCCTTTCTTTAAAGTAAATTTCGTTTTAAAATAATTATCTTAATTTAAATCAATGTTTCATCAACCAATTACTAGGATTTAATAATAAGAAATAAATTGCAGACAATAGGCTAGGCCTAATCACGACGCGGAGACGCGCGGCACGTGAACTGAAGCTTGTCTCATGAACCGAAAGTCAGCGTATAAGGTATCCTCACAGACATATATATTGAAATGTCTACTTTTAAACACAACCATTCAAAATGAAAGAAAACAGACTGCTCTCTGCTTATGTGGGCTAATCCGTATGAAAACTGAATTTCTCTCTGACTCCTCTTTAATCTTTCTGATTTTAGAACATTTTTGTAAAAGTGACTTTTTAATTATTTATTTCAAAAAAATTAAAAATAAGTTGAGTTTCAGCCTCGTTAAATTGCATTTATATATGTTAATCTATTTGGTCAAATTAAGCTATATAAAATAAATAGTTTATCCCTTAAAATGCTATGGATTTTGAAAAAAAAAAAAAAAAAAAAAAAAAAAAAAAAAACGGGCAAAAAAACTTTAAAAGCGATTTTCTTAGGTTTTCAATTGGAAAAAAAAGGGCAGACGACCAGAATTCAAATCTGTATATCTTTACAACCATTCAAGGTATGACCAAGGTATCATTTGAAAGCTTACAGTGTCCTCTTTCCATTAATATCAAAATCTCAATTTTTAAATTTGGGTCACTGTGACTAATTTTGCTGGATCAGGTCGGTCACAAATGTGTTTTTTATTGTAGTATTATTTTATACAGAAATACATTATAATTATATATAATATACAAAATATAACCGTGGGCGCGATTAAACAGTGTTACAATAAAACTCAACATTGTGTTTTTAAAAATAAATTCAAATAATACAAATCCCGAAATTGCGCTAATTTTAAAATTAAACTAAAACTCATGGCTGCACAAGCATTCATAACTGTGCGCGCCAACAGCGAGGAACCAGCAGAACAGAGTGAACGTTCATTCTGTTTAGTTCAATCCTACTTAATAGGAATTTATTTAAAATGCTTGCTCTACTCCACAACATTAATGTCTTGTGCGGATATCTGTATTTTGACTTTCGGTTTTAAGTAAGCGATTTAAAAGTTCCCGAGTCCCAGCGGAGTCACACGTTGATTAACCGGTGGGAATATACACAATAGGCCTACCTGATATTGAACACAAGAGGGCAGTATAGCACTACGTATGACTCAGATTATTTTTTTCTTCTTCTGAATTTTAAAACCATTCTGGCTGTTTTTGAACGTAAACATAATTCTTAAATGAAAAAAGGGAAAAACTGGTTTAATTATAATATTTGTATAATTTAATTTAGAAACAAATGATGTATAATTACATTTTTAGAAGATATGAGGCTTTTAGTGTTTACTGTTTACTTTTTTGACATTACTTTAATCTTTTGCCAAAGTTGCACATGCCTACTGGCTAATAAATGTGATGTATCTGTCGAGCTATCTGTATCTATCTGTTTCAAGCAATTTCAAGCATGCTAAGAGTCCCAAAAGTATCAAAAAAGAATGTTAAAGTTTGATTTGTTGCCACAGCAACAGTATCAAAGATATCAAGAATCCATTCACAGGTCTACATCTGCTGTATTTTTACATTATACAGATGAAGTTTGAAGCAAATCGGTTAAAAATAAGAGGGTGATATCAAAGCATTTTGAAAGTGACACACTTCCTGCTGCCAGTTGGTGGCGCTATAACTTTGACTCACAATAGTCACATCCATGTAATCAGCCTCTTACAGTGAACACACTGCTGAAGTTTCATCAAGATCAGTTAATGTATGCTGAAGTTATAACACACTTCCTGTTTCACGTTTCTCGCCATAATTTTGTTTCCTCGCCACGGCCAAACCGTTCGAGATATCAAAAATCCCCTCGCAAACTTTCATCCTCAATGCCTTGACTTCATGCTGACCGAGTTTCGTGCCGTGTGTTTGAATTCTCTAGGAGGAGTATTGCACATTCCATTGCGAGCGTTTTACAAACAAACCTCAATAGCCGACTTCCTGTTTGGCTGGGGTAAAAAAGTAAGAGCGTGAGGTATAGATGAAACGATGAGATCAACATGTGTACCGAGTTTCATATTATTACATGCAAGCGTGTTTGATTTATGGACCAAGTGTTCGGACCCCGTTCCAGGGGGCGCTGTCTAGCCCCCCTGCCACACCCAGGTACCATCTTCAGCCCGGCTCTGATGGCTGTGGGATCTGACCTGTGTGCAAAGTTTCAAGAGTTTTCAAACCCGTTAAGGGCCCCAAAAGCCGCTAAGAGTCTCAAAATATAAAAAAAAGAATTTTAAAGTTTGATGCGTTGCCACGGAACAGTATTATCAAAGATATCAAGAATCCATTCACAGGTCTCATCTTGCTATGTATTTACATTATACAGATTTAAGTTTGAAGCACATCGGGTAAAATAAAAGGGTGAGTTCAAAGCATTTTGAAAGTGACACCACTTCCTG
>NW_024121821.1:3099343-3126306 GCF_016745375.1 Pimephales promelas
TTAATGTGTAACTGTATGTGAAAGTTAATACTGGTAGGTAGGTTAATGTGTAACTGATGTGAAAGTTAATACTGGTAGGTAGGTAGGTTAATGTGTAACTGTATGTGAAAGTTAATACTGGTAGGTAGGTTAATGTGTAACTGTATGTGAAAGTTATACTGGTAGGTAGGTTAATGTGTAACTGTATGTGAAAAGTTAATACTTGTAGGTAGGTAGGTTAATGTGTAACTGGAATGTGAAAGTTAATACTTGTAGGTAGGTAGGTTAATGTGTAACTGTATGTGAAAGTTAATACAGGTAGTTAGGTAAATGTGTAAACTTTATGTGAAAGTTAATACTGGTTGGTAGGTAGGTAGGTTAATGTGTAACTGTATGTGAAAGTTAATACTGGTAGGTAGGTTAATGTGTAACTGCATGTGAAGTTAATACTTGTAGGTAGGTAGGTTGGTTAATGTGTAACTGCATGTGAAAGTTTAATACTGGTAGGTAGGTAGGTTGGTTAATGTGTAACTGTATGTGAAAGTTAATACTGATAGGTAGGTTAATGTGTAACTGCATGTGAAAGTAATACTGGTAGGTAGGTTAATGTGTAACTGTAATGTGAAAGTTAATACTGGTAGGTAGGTTAATGTGTAACTGCATGTGAAAGTTAATACTGGTAGGTTGGTTAATGTGTAACTGTATGTGAAAGTTAATACTGGTAGGTTGGTTTATGTGTAACAATGTGAAAGTTAATACTGGTTGCTAGGTATGTTTGTTAATGTGTAATGTGGGATCACATTATAAAATAAATGTTTTTCTCCAAAACACGTTGGCCACAATTACTCATACCCTTTTATTAAATACCTTTTTAAATACCAATCTCTTTTTGCCAAGATAACTGCTCTGAGTTTTCTGTTATAATGCCTGATGTGTTTGCCACAACACCTGACCTGAGATCAGAGACCATTCCTCCATACAGACTCTCCAGATCCTTCAGATCCCAGATCCATGTTTATGCTTCTCTCTCAGTTCGGACCACTCATTTTTCTATAGGGTTCTGGGACGGTCATGGCAGAAGCTTCATTTTGTGCTCCCTAACAAATTGTTTGTGTTGATTTTGATGTTTGTCTTGGATCGTTGTCCAGATGGCAGATCCAACCATGGCCCCTAATAAGATTTCTAGCAGAAGGTGTCAGGTTTTGATTTTTTTATCTGTTGATATTTAATAGAATCCACAATGCCATGTATCTGAATAAGAAGTCCAGGACCTCCTGCAGAAAAATAGGTCCCCAACATTAAAGATCCAATGGTTTATTAAATTGTACACATGGGGTACTTTTTATCCTCATGTCCCACCAAACTATCTAGTGTGCTTACTGCCAAAAAGCTCTTTTTTTAAGTCTCATCTGACCACAGAACCCTGTGCCGTTTGAAGATCCAGTCGTGTCTGACACCTGAATATGCTGGAGTTTGTTTTGGGGGGGAGTGAGGAGGATCTTTCTTGAACCCTCTCAAACAACGTTGGGGTTGTAGGGGTTGTTTTGATAATTTTTTATGTAATACTGGTAGGTAGGTAGGTAGGTTAATGTGTAACTGCATGTGAAAGTTAATACTGGTAGGTTAGGTAAAGGCAAGTTTATTTATATAGCATATTTCATACACAATGGCAATTCAAAGTGCTTTACATAGAAAAAAAATTAATAATCAAAAGTAATCAGAATAATTAGAACAGTTTAGAATAAAACATGAAAAATAAAAATAATTATAAAAATAAAAACAGTAAATAATTAAACAATTTAGAATCAAAATAAAAACGTAGTACGCAGTAACAGTCGGACGAACAGTGGCAAAATGCACAGCTAAACAGATGTGTTTTTGAGCCTGGATTTAAATGTGACTACTGTAGGAGCTCACCTGATCTCTTCTGAAGCTGGTTCCAGTGGCGGCTGTTGGCATAATAGCTAAAAGCAGACTCTCCATGCTTAGAGTGAACCCTTGGTGTTTCTAGCTGATGTGAGTGATCTAGGTAGGTAGGTTTGAATAAGCATCAACAAATGATTTGTGCACTATCAACATTTCCATTAGTTTTTTAAATGCCTACTAGGCTGTTTTTATTTTGCAGCTCTCCTACAACAGGTTTAATTAACCCAATGTCAAAAGCACTATTTTACTCATGCTGCACATCACTTATTTCTCAAAGCAGACTGAGCTCATGAAGTAGCGTGTGTATGACACGCCAATTCGTATTTCCATTTTTTGGGCGTGCCATCAGTAAGGGTTAATGCCCGACGAGGTGTCCATTGTAAAAGTTTTAATGGACGACGGCGAGGCGTGAACCGGCCGACGTGCAGCGGAGGACGAAGTCCATTAAAAACCTAACAATGGACACTCGGAGGGCATTAACCCGCTTATACCATGGGTCACTTGCCAATAAAACATTTTTAAAAACATTAGTTTATATTTTAATTAGGCTAAATCTAGTTTTTACATAATAACTTGCCGACGGTTTATTTAGCACGCGAGATATTTTATAGATATTTATTAGTCGCTCAGCTTGTAGAACCCTTCAAAAATGCTTTTTTTTTTTCATGAAACACAGGTAGGCATAGTTATTTTTTTATTACACATAAAACAATTAATCAAACAAAAATCAGAAAAACACACAAAAAAACAAACAAACAATTAGTTCTGAGCACCAGCGATTTGCGCTTTTATAGGGGCAATAAATTAATCAGATCAAAGAGAGGGTCATTTGCTAGCTACATTCTAGCTTTTTTATTTACAATTAATTTCAACGTTTCCATTTATAGTGCAATTTGGAAAAAGTCGGCCAGTCAGAAGGATCCACAAAAGCTGGGTAACGTTACTGCCCAGGATGGGCACTTGATGCAGACAGTACGTTGCTCCAGCTTCGTCTCTCACGGACAGACGGAGCCGCCCGCAGACTGCTCTCGCATCGATGGCCTGTCACCGTCATTATTTGACGGCTCTCCAGCCCAGCATCGGAGAGTCGACCTACAGCATACCAGTCGTCAAAGTTGCCATATTCTCCATAAATGTTAAAAGAAATAACGAAGTCGCTCATTGTTGTATTAGGCTATAGAATCTAACGTTAGATGTTTGTTTTGAATAGAGCGTTTGATGCCTGTTGCTATGGTTACTCACAGCTGTTGTAGGCAGCGCATTTATTTATTCATTTCGAATAGTAAACAGGCAGTTTCACCAGATACTTAAATTTACTAGTCCTCTATCACCTTTTAATGGACACCCTGCAGCCAATCAGAATCGAGTATTCACCCAGACCATGGTATAAAGACGCATAATCGCCTTTCAGGCGTTTATAAACGCCGTTTTGACTTAACGTTATATAAATATATGACTTACCTCAACCCCGTCCCTAAACCTAACTGTTACTGGGGTTAATGGCATTTATGACTGTTCCCTACCATCCTCCTAGGTTAAAAAAAAGATATGACTTACCTCAACCCCATCCCTAAACTTAACCGTCACTGGGGTTAATGGCATTTATGACTGGAGATTTGACTGCGTGTACAGACCCGCGGAATGACGCGGACGTTAATGGCGTAGGCATACACGCAGATAGCTCAAAATGCGTAGAGATAAAACGCCACCTGACTCGAAAGTGGCGTGTATGTTTACGCAAAAGTCATGATGTCATGTTGCTCAAAGAATCTGAAAACATTTGGACCCTCCCAAAAGGGATGAAAATTATAGTTTGGGGGGTTAGTAAAAATAATAATTAGTAATTGAGTTGGCTACACAGATTTGTGTTCACTTCAGTCGTGATAATTCAGTGCGTTCATCTGAGTCTCATTGATCTGTCACTGCTCATCAATGTCAGAATATTTGCGATGACCAATCAAAGTAGGCTGCTTTATGTTTTCAAAAGCATGCAAATTGTTGAGTTGCCAGCATGTTTTGTGATGCTTTCTCCAGTGTGTGTAAAGTCTCAGTGTGGCGTGTACCATGAGTGATCGCTCTTGTATTCGACCTCGAGCGCTCTTGGAAAAATTGGTTGCAATCTGAAATGTCAACAATAGAGGCTGCTAAAAAATACATAAAGCACCTTTAAATGTATTTTTTTAAAGTGCCTTTTCTTTTATGCAACTTAATAAAGCTGCTACAATACGAGTAACTAAAGTCTAAACGTAAGGAAAACTCAAGAAGACAACATATTTGCTGTGATTCCTCTTCTGTGGAGCTGATCGGTCCTGAATAAATAAATCCTGCCCATTGTCAGACTGCATTTGTGAACTTACAAACCCACACGGCTGGTTTAGAGGGCAAAACGGCAACCTTTCTGAGAAACACAGCCGCTGTCATCAGATTATTGTGTGATCCATACAAATAAATCAAAGTCTTGCTCTAGGGCCCAATAGTGAAAGTTAACGAATCAGGTTTGTACGGTGGTTTTCATTTCACAGCTCTGTCTCCTTTAACACACCTGATCAGATCATCAACTAATAAGAAAACAACGAGTTACTGTTGTGGATCTGCACAATTAACCGTTAAAATATAGCGATCCCCACACGATCTCATTCCTAAACGACAACAATTTGGTTATGTCTATAGTATTGGAATAAAAGTTTGTAAAAAGAGGCCACGAAGTCGTTCCAAATGGCGGGTTTCGATTCGTGGTGAAGGTTTCAAGCGTCTTCCGTCTCTTCCATGGCAAAGTGAATTTCAATTAAATGTAAACCTTTAATCTTATCAATTAACTCGTTTCATCTGACTCCATAAAATGAAAAGGTTTATCAATGATATCTGTGCATCATCTAATACGTTAAACATTACTTTACTTTACGTAATCAAAATGTTCTATCTGAATGTAAATTAATTTACCTTAATTGTTTTAGCGTTGCTCTTGCTTTTGGTTGTAGTTTTAGCTCTGTCCTAAATGACAATCTTCTCAATCTATGGTTTCACTGAGACAGTTTAAAAACAGTGCAGTGGTTTACAGTATGTGTGTTTTGAGACTTTATTTGCATTTGAGATTTGAGACAGTGCTCAAAATGGGCCGGTCCGCACCGTACCTTTTACTTTTATCGCGTTTCGCCACTTCTGACATTTTGTCGGTGATGCCCCGAATTCTGTGACCCTAGGCACTGTATTGAAACTAGTCAACCTGATCCCAATCCTACGGTCACCAATTAGTGTCAAAATTTTAAATTAGTGTCAAATTTATGGAAGCTTGTTTTTTCTGTGAAAAAACTATTCTGGCTTTATATCTAAACTTGGAACTGCGAAAAATAAAGTCACAGCAAAGTTTTGAACCCGAAAAATTAAGTTTCCCAAATCTTCTCAAAACTCTGGATTCTGATAGAGGGCCATGAGACTTAGACCTGAGTGCAAAAATGGAGGCTCTAGACCCTTCCAGAGCTGAGATATCGAAACTCAAAAATTCGGCCCGAAAAAAAAACGACAGTGGTACCCCTTACTTTTTTTTTTTTTTGGCGAAAAATTAAGTTTCTCCAATCTTCCAAAACTCTGGATTCTGATAGAGGGCCATGAGACTTAGACCTGAGTGCAAAAATGGAGGCTCTAGCCCCTTCCAGAGCTGAGATATCGAAACTCAAAAATTCGGCCCGAAAAAAAAAACGACAGTGGTACCCCTTACGTTTTTTTTTTTGGGCGAAAAATTAAGTTTCTCCAATCTTCCCAAAACTCTGGATTCTGATAGAGGGCCATGAGACTTAGACCTGAGTGCAAAAATGGAGGCTCTAGCCCCTTCCAGAGCTGAGATATCGAAACTCAAAAATTCGGCCCGAAAAAAAAACGACAGTGGTACCCCTTACGTTTTTTTTTTTTGGGCGAAAAATTAAGTTTCTCCAATCTTCCCAAAACTCTGGATTCTGATAGAGGGCCATGAGACTTAGACCTGAGTGCAAAAATGGAGGCTCTAGCCCCTTCCAGAGCTGAGATATCGAAACTCAAAAATTCGGCCCGAAAAAAAAACGACAGTGGTACCCCTTACGTTTTTTTTTTTTGGGCGAAAAATTAAGTTTCTCCAATCTTCCCAAAACTCTGGATTCTGATAGAGGGCCATGAGACTTAGACCTGAGTGCAAAAATGGAGGCTCTAGCCCCTTCCAGAGCTGAGATATCGAAACTCAAAAATTCGGCCCGAAAAAAAAACGACAGTGGTACCCCTTACGTTTTTTTTTTTTGGGCGAAAAATTAAGTTTCTCCAATCTTCCCAAAACTCTGGATTCTGATAGAGGGCCATGAGACTTAGACCTGAGTGCAAAAATGGAGGCTCTAGCCCCTTCCAGAGCTGAGATATCGAAACTCAAAAATTCGGCCCGAAAAAAAAAACGACAGTGGTACCCCTTACGTTTTTTTTTTTTGGGCGAAAAATTAAGTTTCTCCAATCTTCCCAAAACTCTGGATTCTGATAGAGGGCCATGAGACTTAGACCTGAGTGCAAAAATGGAGGCTCTAGCCCCTTCCAGAGCTGAGATATCGAAACTCAAAAATTCGGCCCGAAAAAAAAAACGACAGTGGTACCCCTTACGTTTTTTTTTTTGGGCGAAAAATTAAGTTTCTCCAATCTTCCCAAAACTCTGGATTCTGATAGAGGGCCATGAGACTTAGACCTGAGTGCAAAAATGGAGGCTCTAGCCCCTTCCAGAGCTGAGATATCGAAACTCAAAAATTCGGCCCGAAAAAAAAACGACAGTGGTACCCCTTACGTTTTTTTTTTTGGGCGAAAAATTAAGTTTCTCCAATCTTCCCAAAACTCTGGATTCTGATAGAGGGCCATGAGACTTAGACCTGAGTGCAAAAATGGAGGCTCTAGCCCCTTCCAGAGCTGAGATATCGAAACTCAAAAATTCGGCCCGAAAAAAAAACGACAGTGGTACCCCTTACGTTTTTTTTTTTGGGCGAAAAATTAAGTTTCTCCAATCTTCCCAAAACTCTGGATTCTGATAGAGGGCCATGAGACTTAGACCTGAGTGCAAAAATGGAGGCTCTAGCCCCTTCCAGAGCTGAGATATCGAAACTCAAAAATTCGGCCCGAAAAAAAAAACGACAGTGGTACCCCTTACGTTTTTTTTTTTTGGCGAAAAATTAAGTTTCTCCAATCTTCCCAAAACTCTGGATTCTGATAGAGGGCCATGAGACTTAGACCTGAGTGCAAAAATGGAGGCTCTAGCCCCTTCCAGAGCTGAGATATCGAAACTCAAAAATTCGGCCCGAAAAAAAAAACGACAGTGGTACCCCTTACGTTTTTTTTTTTGGGCGAAAAATTAAGTTTCTCCAATCTTCCCAAAACTCTGGATTCTGATAGAGGGCCATGAGACTTAGACCTGAGTGCAAAAATGGAGGCTCTAGCCCCTTCCAGAGCTGAGATATCGAAACTCAAAAATTCGGCCCGAAAAAAAAACGACAGTGGTACCCCTTACGTTTTTTTTTTTGGGCGAAAAATTAAGTTTCTCCAATCTTCCCAAAACTCTGGATTCTGATAGAGGGCCATGAGACTTAGACCTGAGTGCAAAAATGGAGGCTCTAGCCCCTTCCAGAGCTGAGATATCGAAACTCAAAAATTCGGCCCGAAAAAAAAAACGACAGTGGTACCCCTTACGTTTTTTTTTTTGGGCGAAAAATTAAGTTTCTCCAATCTTCCCAAAACTCTGGATTCTGATAGAGGGCCATGAGACTTAGACCTGAGTGCAAAAATGGAGGCTCTAGCCCCTTCCAGAGCTGAGATATCGAAACTCAAAAATTCGGCCCGAAAAAAAAACGACAGTGGTACCCCTTACGTTTTTTTTTTTGGGCGAAAAATTAAGTTTCTCCAATCTTCCCAAAACTCTGGATTCTGATAGAGGGCCATGAGACTTAGACCTGAGTGCAAAAATGGAGGCTCTAGCCCCTTCCAGAGCTGAGATATCGAAACTCAAAAATTCGGCCCGAAAAAAAAACGACAGTGGTACCCCTTACGTTTTTTTTTTTGGGCGAAAAATTAAGTTTCTCCAATCTTCCCAAAACTCTGGATTCTGATAGAGGGCCATGAGACTTAGACCTGAGTGCAAAAATGGAGGCTCTAGCCCCTTCCAGAGCTGAGATATCGAAACTCAAAAATTCGGCCCGAAAAAAAAACGACAGTGGTACCCCTTACGTTTTTTTTTTTTGGGCGAAAAATTAAGTTTCTCCAATCTTCCCAAAACTCTGGATTCTGATAGAGGGCCATGAGACTTAGACCTGAGTGCAAAAATGGAGGCTCTAGCCCCTTCCAGAGCTGAGATATCGAAACTCAAAAATTCGGCCCGAAAAAAAAACGACAGTGGTACCCCTTACGTTTTTTTTTTTTGGGCGAAAAATTAAGTTTCTCCAATCTTCCCAAAACTCTGGATTCTGATAGAGGGCCATGAGACTTAGACCTGAGTGCAAAAATGGAGGCTCTAGCCCCTTCCAGAGCTGAGATATCGAAACTCAAAAATTCGGCCCGAAAAAAAAAACGACAGTGGTACCCCTTACGTTTTTTTTTTTTGGGCGAAAAATTAAGTTTCTCCAATCTTCCCAAAACTCTGGATTCTGATAGAGGGCCATGAGACTTAGACCTGAGTGCAAAAATGGAGGCTCTAGCCCCTTCCAGAGCTGAGATATCGAAACTCAAAAATTCGGCCCGAAAAAAAAACGACAGTGGTACCCCTTACGTTTTTTTTTTTGGGCGAAAAATTAAGTTTCTCCAATCTTCCCAAAACTCTGGATTCTGATAGAGGGCCATGAGACTTAGACCTGAGTGCAAAAATGGAGGCTCTAGCCCCTTCCAGAGCTGAGATATCGAAACTCAAAAATTCGGCCCGAAAAAAAAACGACAGTGGTACCCCTTACGTTTTTTTTTTTGGGCGAAAAATTAAGTTTCTCCAATCTTCCCAAAACTCTGGATTCTGATAGAGGGCCATGAGACTTAGACCTGAGTGCAAAAATGGAGGCTCTAGCCCCTTCCAGAGCTGAGATATCGAAACTCAAAAATTCGGCCCGAAAAAAAAACGACAGTGGTACCCCTTACGTTTTTTTTTTTGGGCGAAAAATTAAGTTTCTCCAATCTTCCCAAAACTCTGGATTCTGATAGAGGGCCATGAGACTTAGACCTGAGTGCAAAAATGGAGGCTCTAGCCCCTTCCAGAGCTGAGATATCGAAACTCAAAAATTCGGCCCGAAAAAAAAACGACAGTGGTACCCCTTACGTTTTTTTTTTGGGCGAAAAATTAAGTTTCTCCAATCTTCCCAAAACTCTGGATTCTGATAGAGGGCCATGAGACTTAGACCTGAGTGCAAAAATGGAGGCTCTAGCCCCTTCCAGAGCTGAGATATCGAAACTCAAAAATTCGGCCCGAAAAAAAAACGACAGTGGTACCCCTTACGTTTTTTTTTTTTGGGCGAAAAATTAAGTTTCTCCAATCTTCCCAAAACTCTGGATTCTGATAGAGGGCCATGAGACTTAGACCTGAGTGCAAAAATGGAGGCTCTAGCCCCTTCCAGAGCTGAGATATCGAAACTCAAAAATTCGGCCCGAAAAAAAAACGACAGTGGTACCCCTTACGTTTTTTTTTTTGGGCGAAAAATTAAGTTTCTCCAATCTTCCCAAAACTCTGGATTCTGATAGAGGGCCATGAGACTTAGACCTGAGTGCAAAAATGGAGGCTCTAGCCCCTTCCAGAGCTGAGATATCGAAACTCAAAAATTCGGCCCGAAAAAAAAAACGACAGTGGTACCCCTTACGTTTTTTTTTTTGGGCGAAAAATTAAGTTTCTCCAATCTTCCCAAAACTCTGGATTCTGATAGAGGGCCATGAGACTTAGACCTGAGTGCAAAAATGGAGGCTCTAGCCCCTTCCAGAGCTGAGATATCGAAACTCAAAAATTCGGCCCGAAAAAAAAAACGACAGTGGTACCCCTTACGTTTTTTTTTTTGGGCGAAAAATTAAGTTTCTCCAATCTTCCCAAAACTCTGGATTCTGATAGAGGGCCATGAGACTTAGACCTGAGTGCAAAAATGGAGGCTCTAGCCCCTTCCAGAGCTGAGATATCGAAACTCAAAAATTCGGCCCGAAAAAAAAACGACAGTGGTACCCCTTACGTTTTTTTTTTTGGGCGAAAAATTAAGTTTCTCCAATCTTCCCAAAACTCTGGATTCTGATAGAGGGCCATGAGACTTAGACCTGAGTGCAAAAATGGAGGCTCTAGCCCCTTCCAGAGCTGAGATATCGAAACTCAAAAATTCGGCCCGAAAAAAAAACGACAGTGGTACCCCTTACGTTTTTTTTTTTTGGGCGAAAAATTAAGTTTCTCCAATCTTCCCAAAACTCTGGATTCTGATAGAGGGCCATGAGACTTAGACCTGAGTGCAAAAATGGAGGCTCTAGCCCCTTCCAGAGCTGAGATATCGAAACTCAAAAATTCGGCCCGAAAAAAAAACGACAGTGGTACCCCTTACGTTTTTTTTTTTGGGCGAAAAATTAAGTTTCTCCAATCTTCCCAAAACTCTGGATTCTGATAGAGGGCCATGAGACTTAGACCTGAGTGCAAAAATGGAGGCTCTAGCCCCTTCCAGAGCTGAGATATCGAAACTCAAAAATTCGGCCCGAAAAAAAAAACGACAGTGGTACCCCTTACGTTTTTTTTTTTTCGGGCGAAAAATTAAGTTTCTCCAATCTTCCCAAAACTCTGGATTCTGATAGAGGGCCATGAGACTTAGACCTGAGTGCAAAAATGGAGGCTCTAGCCCCTTCCAGAGCTGAGATATCGAAACTCAAAAATTCGGCCCGAAAAAAAAAACGACAGTGGTACCCCTTACGTTTTTTTTTTTGGGCGAAAAATTAAGTTTCTCCAATCTTCCCAAAACTCTGGATTCTGATAGAGGGCCATGAGACTTAGACCTGAGTGCAAAAATGGAGGCTCTAGCCCCTTCCAGAGCTGAGATATCGAAACTCAAAAATTCGGCCCGAAAAAAAAAACGACAGTGGTACCCCTTACGTTTTTTTTTTCGGGCGAAAAATTAAGTTTCTCCAATCTTCCCAAAACTCTGGATTCTGATAGAGGGCCATGAGACTTA
Organism: Pimephales promelas; assembly: GCF_016745375.1. Next base: position 3,110,404 of record NW_024121821.1, read on the forward strand.
GACCTGAGTGCAAAAATGGAGGCTCTAGCCCCTTCCAGAGCTGAGATATCGAAACTCAAAAATTCGGCCCGAAAAAAAAACGACAGTGGTACCCCTTACGTTTTTTTTTTTGGGCGAAAAATTAAGTTTCTCCAATCTTCCCAAAACTCTGGATTCTGATAGAGGGCCATGAGACTTAGACCTGAGTGCAAAAATGGAGGCTCTAGCCCCTTCCAGAGCTGAGATATCGAAACTCAAAAATTCGGCCCGAAAAAAAAAACGACAGTGGTACCCCTTACGTTTTTTTTTTTCGGGCGAAAAATTAAGTTTCTCCAATCTTCCCAAAACTCTGGATTCTGATAGAGGGCCATGAGACTTAGACCTGAGTGCAAAAATGGAGGCTCTAGACCCTTCCAGAGCTGAGATATCGAAACTCAAAAATTCGGCCCGAAAAAAAAAAACGACAGTGGTACCCCTTACGTTTTTTTTTTTGGGCGAAAAATTAAGTTTCTCCAATCTTCCCAAAACTCTGGATTCTGATAGAGGGCCATGAGACTTAGACCTGAGTGCAAAAATGGAGGCTCTAGCCCCTTCCAGAGCTGAGATATCGAAACTCAAAAATTCGGCCCGAAAAAAAAAACGACAGTGGTACCCCTTACGTTTTTTTTTTTTCGGGCGAAAAATTAAGTTTCTCCAATCTTCCCAAAACTCTGGATTCTGATAGAGGGCCATGAGACTTAGACCTGAGTGCAAAAATGGAGGCTCTAGACCCTTCCAGAGCTGAGATATCGAAACTCAAAAATTTGACCCGAAAAAAAAACGACAGTGGTACCCCTTACGTTTTTTTTTTTTTCGGGCGAAAAATTAAGTTTCTCCAATCTTCCCAAAACTCTGGATTCTGATAGAGGGCCATGAGACTTAGACCTGAGTGCAAAAATGGAGGCTCTAGACCCTTCCAGAGCTGAGATATCGGAACTCAAAAATTTGACCCGAAAAAAAAACGACAGTGGTACCCCTTTCGTTTTTTTTTTTCGGGCGAAAAATTAAGTTTCTCCAATCTTCTCAAAACTCTGGATCTCAGTCGGGGCGTGTTATAAAGTTATAATGTTCAAGTTTTTGTTCTAAAAAATGACTCTAGATTGATTCGAAGATATTTAGTTTGTTACAAACAATGTGCAATCTGTAAAACAAAAACCTCAAAATTATAGTTGAAATGGTATACTGCTGGGATGTTTTTGACCTTGAGAAAAAGCTTATAAAGTATAGACCAACAAATTTTATGTTTATTAATTTATTTCATGTTGGTACATTTTTTGGAAGTACACCTGTTTTGACCTGATGTCCATTGGAATGGACAAAAAAATCACAATGAAAGCAATTATATTAAAAAAAAAATTTCATTTGTTTTAATTTATAGAAACCCCATGAGCTGGTAAAATGTACTTTTATATTTTTCAGAAACTTGAAACATAATTCAGGTCTGAGGGGGTTAAATGGGTTAACGTCAGCGTCATTCCGCGTGTCTGTACACTCCGTCAAATGTCCGAGCAAAACAAAGCAAAATGTACATCTACATCTGGGGAGCTATGTTTTTCTTTCCTAGGATGGTAAGGGAACAGTCATAAATGCCATTAACCCTAGTGACGGGTAGGTTTAGGGACGGGGTTGAGGTAAGTCATATTTATATATACAGTAATAACGTTAAGTCAACAGCGTTCATAAACACGCTGAAAAGCAATTATGCGTGTTGATCGCACGCCAAAAAAGGAAATACGAATTGGCGTGTCATACAGACGCTACTTCATGAGATCAGTCTGTCATACTAGCATTATAAGGTAAACAGTTTAGAGATTAAACTCTTTACATTTGAGAATGAAAACAGATCTTAGAGAACGTTTAACTAGGTACCAAAGTTTTATTAGACCAAAGGTTCATTTTGCGCCAGAGTTCTCCTTTAAACGTACTAAATTAATGAAACTTCAGGCAAATGAATTGATTTCCATTTTTTATTTTTTTTAAACAGGGAAAACAATCATAAAAAACACTGTTAACTGCATGCATGGCTTACTTCATGGCCAGGAGGACCCCCCCCTTAGAACCAGGATATTGGACATTAGGGTGAGTTTGACAGTTTTCAGCACATACTGCAGGCTTTGCTGGTTCAGCCACAGGCTTCACTGGAGGCTTTGCTGGTTCAGCTGCGGGCATCACGACAGGCTCTGGTTGACTCCCTTTAGGGCCAGAACATTGGGCATCAGGGTGAGTTTGACAGTTTTCAGCACATACTGCAGGCTTTGCTGGTTCGGCCACAGGCTTCACTGGAGGCTTTGCTGGCTCAGCTGCGGGCATCACGACAGGCTCTCGTTGACTCCCTATAGGGCCAGAACATTGGGCATCAGGGTGAGTTTGACAGTTTTCAGCACATACTGCAGGCTTTGCTGGTTCGGCCACAGGCTTCACTGGAGGCTTTGCTGGCTCAGCTGCGGGCATCACGACAGGCTCTCGTTGACTCCCTATAGGGCCAGAACATTGGGCATCAGGGTGAGTTTGACAGTTTTCAGCACATACTGCAGGCTTTGCTGGTTCGGCCACAGGCTTCACTGGAGGCTTTGCTGGCTCAGCTGCGGGCATCACGACAGGCTCTCGTTGACTCCCTATAGGGCCAGAACATTGGGCATCAGGGTGAGTTTGACAGTTTTCAGCACATACTGCAGGCTTTGCTGGTTCGGCCGCAGGCTTCACTGGAGGCTTTGCTGGTTCAGCTGCGGGCATCACCACAGGCTCGGGTTGACTCCCTTTAGGGCCAGAACATTGGGCATCAGGGTGAGTTTGACAGTTTTCAGCACATACTGCAGGCTTTGCTGGTTCGGCCGCAGGCTTCACTGGAGGCTTTGCTGGTTCAGCTGCGGGCATCACGACAGGCTCTGGTTGACTCCCTTTAGGGCCAGAACATTGGGCAACAGGGTGAGTTTTGTGAGAGTTTTCAGCACATACTGCAGGCTTTGCTGGTTCGGCCACAGACTTCACTGGAGGCTTTGCTGGTTCGGCCACAGAGATACAGACAAAGAACAAAATAAATGTGACTTTCAGCATTCAGTGTTATGAAAAAAAAAAGTGGTCAAAGATCAGAACAGGATTCACAAGCAAATACTAGTTCAGTCTTTCTACTTTATAGCTTCACATTTAGTTAACATTGTCCTCCAGAGCAGTCTTGATCACAAGTACATCCTCCATAGCATGACCGTCAACTTTACCAGACACTACAGGGGTGTTATTGTAATGTTTACAACCTACCCCACTACTGGTGAGGTGTGTTATAGAAGCACAATGCAGATAGAAGATACCCAGTTAATATGTTGTTCTTAAGTTTCCTTTTACAACTAATGGTATGCTACTCCACATCATATTTTGTAAGGCACTTATTTATGCATTTCTTCAGGCAGTGTAAAGAAGCTAAAAGATCTTCTTACCTATGACTCCAGCGTGGTTTGTGCTCAAACATGCAAACAGACACAATAAAACAACACTCAATGAGCAGTACACTCGAGCTGTCATCCTCTCGACCTGCGATCTCACAATCAACTCTTCTAGAAGAAGATGCACCGAATTAGTCAGCCAGGGGGGACAGTGAAGCACTCAAAACTACACTAAAAAGAGATGTGCTGCTGAATCCCTTAAGATAAATTGCTGTCTAAAGATTTATAGATCCAAGGAAGTCTGGGTAGCTCCAACACTGATGAAACTCACCTGTAGCTTTCTAGAAGCCTAATCTTGAAGACCTTGATTAGCTTGTTCAGGTGTGTTTGATTAGGTTGGGTGCTGCGTTCAGGTCAGATGTCTTGCCTGAAATGTAGTCGAGAGTAGGCGGCTGAATTGAGAGGAGGAGTGAAAAAAAGCGCAGGCAAGCCAGACAGATCTCATTTCTCGCAGTGGGTCTGACACGTGTGAGATCAAAGACTGAAGTCGGGATTCAGGCTCGTGCACAGTGTTGCTAATAAACTGGATGTAATTTAGGTTCTGTTGCTTTTATATGAAAATAAATATAATGAACAAGATACCCAAAGTACTTAGTTATTTAATTATATTCCAAATATGTGTTTATCAATCTTTTTTTTTCTTTAATACAGACATGTGTTTTTTATATATTGTTTTAATAAAAATGACATCATATAATATCGCACTGTCAGAGAGTTTATTCACTCATAACATATGTATACACATAAAACATGATATCAGAGTTTTAAAATCAAACATTTTAAAATACAACAATACATCACGGTTGTTTAAACCAATGAGCATTAAGCTGTGTCGACAGTGGTTTCCTATCATGCTTTTGATCAGCGCTGTCGGTGGAGAGCAACAGCCCTACAAAGGCAAAAGAACTTAAAGATGAACTGAACTGAAAAAAATAAAAAATAATAATAGAGTTGGAGTTGGATCCAGATCTAAAGGGGTGAGGATTAGGGGTGGGGTTAGGAATCAGGTTGAATTTGGATCCAACTCCTCTCCCTGCATTCCATGTTCTGCAGTGAGGACCATCTCAAAGATTCAGGTCCTGAACAATACCAAGGTTCCCCTGCGAAACTGGGCTAGGCACTGATAAAACGCCATTATCATTCTTTCCAAGAGCAAAGTATGCCGGGTTCTCTCATGAGATGGAATCAGCTGGCTTTTGGCGTAGATGATTCTGGACCCCAGATTCGTGAAACGAGAAGAGAGCATCTCTGTGTCCCATTCTGCACACTCCCGTGAGTGAGCGCATGTACGATAATCATCCAGATGAGCAGATATTCTGAGCCCATTGTGTCTCAGCATTGAAAATGCTGCCTCTATGCACATGTTGAACCCATGCAGAGTTAGGCTGAGCCCGAATGGAAAAGTAAAAAATGTGTACACTTCGCTCTGAAAGGAAAAACAGATATATTTCTTGTGCGCAGGACAGATGCTTATATATAAGCTTCCTTGAGATCACACCCACAGACTGTGCGAATGATAACATTGTACTCACGACTGAATCCCTTTAATTTGGAATTAAAGCATTGGCACATCTTTTTAAAAAAAATGGCGAAAATGCTGAAATCAGTCAGGAAATTTGAGTCAATTGTTCCGTTTTTAAAATAGTTGCTGGTTCGATAGAATTATCTATAAGATTGCTTTTAAGGAGCACGTGCACGTATAACGCTAATATATGGGGGCATATAATAAGTAAAAAGAAATCGCTAGTTTATACCAAAATCGCCCCACACTAACACAGTAACGTAACGTAATAAGATGATACTTTATAAAGACAATCCACTTCGTGTATACAGGCAGGAGAAAATAGTCGACAAGTCGAACCACGAACGCTGTTCATATAGTTCAGAAGTTTACTGAACTTTTTACAGTTCAGCTCACTTGGCACATCGTTCGTGGTTCGACTTATCGAGACTGTTTTCCAAAGGTCCTGCTGTGTATAAACGAAGTGGACTTCATAAGTTCTTATTAAACGGTCTGTACACCTACAAAGTTCTCAATGCTTCATTTTGCATGTAGGGACCCTTATCATGCGACTGTGTTAATGTAGGGTTATTTTAAGCCTTGTTAGTGGTATTAACTAGCGATTTCTTTTTACTTATTAAATGCCCTCATACGCAACATGACATCATGACTTTTGCGTAAACATACACGCCAATTTCGAGTCAAGTGGCGTGTTATCTCGACGCATTTTGAGCTATCCGCGTGTATGTCTACGCCATTAACGTCAGCGTCATTCCGCGTGTCTGTACACTCCGTCAAATGTCCGAGCAAAACAAAGCAAAATGTACATCTACATCTGGGGAGCTATGTTTTTCTTTCCTAGGATGGTAAGCGAACAGTCATAAATGCCATTAACCCTAGTGATGGGTAGGTTTAGGGACGGGGTTGAGGTAAGTCATATTTATATATACAGTAATAACGTTAAGTAATAGAGTTCATAAACCGCTGAAAAGAAATTAGGGGTGGGGTTAGGAATCAGGTTGAATTTGGATCCAACTCCTCTCCCTGCATTCCATGTTCTGCAGTGAGGACCATCTCAAAGATTCAGGTCCTGAACAATACCAAGGTTCCCCTGCGAAACTGGGCTAGGCACTGATAAAACGCCATTATCATTCTTTCCAAGAGCAAAGTATGCCGGGTTCTCTCATGAGATGGAATCAGCTGGCTTTTGGCGTAGATGATTCTGGACCCCAGATTCGTGAAACGAGAAGAGAGCATCTCTGTGTCCCATTCTGCACACTCCCGTGAGTGAGCGCATGTACGATAATCATCCAGATGAGCAGATATTCTGAGCCCATTGTGTCTCAGCATTGAAAATGCTGCCTCTATGCACATGTTGAACCCATGCAGAGTTAGGCTGAGCCCGAATGGAAAAGTAAAAAATGTGTACACTTCGCTCTGAAAGGAAAAACAGATATATTTCTTGTGCGCAGGACAGATGCTTATATATAAGCTTCCTTGAGATCACACCCACAGACTGTGCGAATGATAACATTGTACTCACGACTGAATCCCTTTAATTTGGAATTAAAGCATTGGCACATCTTTTTAAAAAAAATGGCGAAAATGCTGAAATCAGTCAGGAAATTTGAGTCAATTGTTCCGTTTTTAAAATAGTTGCTGGTTCGATAGAATTATCTATAAGATTGCTTTTAAGGAGCACGTGCACGTATAACGCTAATATATGGGGGCATATAATAAGTAAAAAGAAATCGCTAGTTTATACCAAAATCGCCCCACACTAACACAGTAACGTAACGTAATAAGATGATACTTTATAAAGACAATCCACTTCGTGTATACAGGCAGGAGAAAATAGTCGACAAGTCGAACCACGAACGCTGTTCATATAGTTCAGAAGTTTACTGAACTTTTTACAGTTCAGCTCACTTGGCACATCGTTCGTGGTTCGACTTATCGAGACTGTTTTCCAAAGGTCCTGCTGTGTATAAACGAAGTGGACTTCATAAGTTCTTATTAAACGGTCTGTACACCTACAAAGTTCTCAATGCTTCATTTTGCATGTAGGGACCCTTATCATGCGACTGTGTTAATGTAGGGTTATTTTAAGCCTTGTTAGTGGTATTAACTAGCGATTTCTTTTTACTTATTAAATGCCCTCATACGCAACATGACATCATGACTTTTGCGTAAACATACACGCCAATTTCGAGTCAAGTGGCGTGTTATCTCGACGCATTTTGAGCTATCCGCGTGTATGTCTACGCCATTAACGTCCGCGTCATTCCGCGTGTCTGTACACTCCGTCAAATGTCCGAGCGAAACAAAGCAAAATGTACATCTACATCTGGGGAGCTATGTTTTTCTTTCCTAGGATGGTAAGGGAACAGTCATAAATGCCATTAACCCTAGTGACGGGTAGGTTTAGGGACGGGGTTGAGGTAAGTCATATTTATATATACAGTAATAACGTTAAGTCAACAGCGTTCATAAACACGCTGAAAAGAAATTATGCGTGTTTATCGCACGCCAAAAAAGGAAATACGAATTGGCGTGTCATACAGACGCTACTTCATGAGATCAGTCTGTCATACTAGCATTATAAGGTAAACAGTTTAGAGATTAAACTCTTTACATTTGAGAATGAAAACAGATCTTAGAGAACGGTTAACTAGGTACCAAAGTTTTATTAGACCAAAGGTTCATTTTGCGCCAGAGTTCTCCTTTAAACGTGCTAAATTAATGAAACTTCAGGCAAATGAATTGATTTCCATTTTTTATTTTTTTTTAAACAGGGAAAACAATCATAAAAAACACTGTTAACTGCATGCATGGCTTACTTCATGGCCAGGAGGACCCCCCCCTTAGAACCAGGATATTGGGCATTAGGGTGAGTTTGACAGTTTTCAGCACATACTGCAGGCTTTGCTGGTTCAGCCACAGGCTTCACTGGAGGCTTTGCTGGTTCAGCTGCGGGCATCACTACAGGCTCTGGTTGACTCCCTTTAGGGCCAGAACATTGGGCATCAGGGTGAGTCTTGTGAGAGTTTTCAGCACATACTGCAGGCTTTGCTGGTTCGGCCACAGGCTTCACTGGAGGCTTTGCTGGCTCAGCTGCGGGCATCACTACAGGCTCTGGTTGACTCCCTTTAGGGCCAGAACATTGGGCATCAGGGTGAGTTTGACAGTTTTCAGCACATACTGCAGGCTTTGCTGGTTCGGCCACAGGCTTCACTGGAGGCTTTGCTGGCTCAGCTGCGGGCATCACTACAGGCTCTGGTTGACTCCCTTTAGGGCCAGAACATTGGGCATCAGGGTGAGTTTGACAGTTTTCAGCACATACTGCAGGCTTTGCTGGTTCAGCCACAGGCTTCACTGGAGGCTTTGCTGGCTCAGCTGCGGGCATCACTACAGGCTCTGGTTGACTCCCTTTAGGGCCAGAACATTGGGCATCAGGGTGAGTTTGACAGTTTTCAGCACATACTGCAGGCTTTGCTGGTTCAGCCACAGGCTTCACTGGAGGCTTTGCTGGCTCAGCTGCGGGCATCACTACAGGCTCTGGTTGACTCCCTTTAGGGCCAGAACATTGGGCATCAGGGTGAGTTTGACAGTTTTCAGCACATACTGCATGCTTTGCTGGTTCGGCCGCAGGCTTCACTGGAGGCTTTGCTGGCTCAGCTGCGGGCATCACTACAGGCTCGGTTGACTCCCTTTAGGGCCAGAACATTGGGCATCAGGGTGAGTTTGACAGTTTTCAGCACATACTGCAGGCTTTGCTGGTTCGGCCGCAGGCTTCACTGGAGGCTTTGCTGGTTCAGCTGCGGGCATCACCACAGGCTCGGGTTGACTCCCTTTAGGGCCAGAACATTGGGCAACAGGGTGAGTTTTGTGAGAGTTTTCAGCACATACTGCAGGATTTGCTGGTTCGGCCACAGACTTCACTGGAGGCTTTGCTGGTTCGGCCACAGAGATACAGACAAAGAACAAAATAAATGTGACTTTCAGCATTCAGTGTTATGAAAAAAAAAAGTGGTCAAAGATCAGAACAGGATTCACAAGCAAATACTAGTTCAGTCTTTCTACTTTATAGCTTCACATTTAGTTAACATTGTCCTCCAGAGCAGTCTTGATCACAAGTACATCCTCCATAGCATGACCGTCAACTTTACCAGACACTACAGGGGTGTTATTGTAATGTTTACAACCTACCCCACTACTGGTGAGGTGTGTTATAGAAGCACAATGCAGATAGAAGATAACCAGTTAATATGTTGTTCTTAAGTTTCCTTTTACAACTAATGGTATGCTACTCCACATCATATTTTGTAAGGCACTTATTTATGCATTTCTTCAGGCAGTGTAAAGAAGCTAAAAGATCTTCTTACCTATGACTCCAGCGTGGTTTGTGCTCAAACATGCAAACAGACACAATAAAACAACACTCAATGAGCAGTACACTCGAGCTGTCATCCTCTCGACCTGCGATCTCACAATCAACTCTTCTAGAAGAAGATGCACCGAATTAGTCAGCCAGGGGGGACAGTGAAGCACTCAAAACTACACTAAAAAGAGATGTGCTGCTGAATCCTTTAAGATAAATTGTTGTCTAAAGATTTATAGATCCAAGGAAGTCTGGGTAGCTCCAACACTGATGAAACTCACCTGTAGCTTTCTAGAAGCCTAATCTTGAAGACCTTGATTAGCTTGTTCAGGTGTGTTTGATTAGGTTGGGTGCTGCGTTCAGGTCAGATGTCTTGCCTGAAATGTAGTCGAGAGTAGGCGGCTGAATTGAGAGGAGGAGTGAAAAAAGCGCAGGCAAGCCAGACAGATCTCATTTCTCGCAGTGGGTCTGACACGTGTGAGATCAAAGACTGAAATCGGGATTCAGGCTCGTGCACAGTGTTGCTAATAAACTGGATGTAATTTAGGTTCTGTTGCTTTTATATGAAAATAAATATAATGAACAAGATACCCAAAGTACTTAGTTATTTAATTATATTCCAAATATGTGTTTATCAATCTTTTTTTTCTCTAATACAGACATGTGTTTTTTATATATTGTTTTAATAAAAATGACATCATATAATATCGCACTGTCAGAGAGTTTATTCACTCATAACATATGTATACACATAAAACATGATATCAGAGTTTTAAAATCAAACATTTTAAAATACAACAATACATCACGGTTGTTTAAACCAATGAGCATTAAGCTGTGTCGACAGTGGTTTCCTATCATGCTTTTGATCAGCGCTGTCGGTGGAGAGCAACAGCCCTACAAAGGCAAAAGAACTTAAAGATGAACTGAACTGAAAAAAATAATAATAATAATAATAGAGTTGGAGTTGGATCCAGATCTAAAGGGGTGAGGATTAGGGGTGGGGTTAGGAATCAGGTTGAATTTGGATCCAACTCCTCTCCCTGCATTCCATGTTCTGCAGTGAGGACCATCTCAAAGATTCAGGTCCTGAACAATACCAAGGTTCCCCTGCGAAACTGGGCTAGGCACTGATAAAACGCCATTATCATTCTTTCCAAGAGCAAAGTATGCCGGGTTCTCTCATGAGATGGAATCAGCTGGCTTTTGGCGTAGATGATTCTGGACCCCAGATTCGTGAAACGAGAAGAGAGCATCTCTGTGTCCCATTCTGCACACTCCCGTGAGTGAGCGCATGTACGATAATCATCCAGATGAGCAGATATTCTGAGCCCATTGTGTCTCAGCATTGAAAATGCTGCCTCTATGCACATGTTGAACCCATGCAGAGTTAGGCTGAGCCCGAATGGAAAAGTAAAAAATGTGTACACTTCGCTCTGAAAGGAAAAACAGATATATTTCTTGTGCGCAGGACAGATGCTTATATATAAGCTTCCTTGAGATCACACCCACAGACTGTGCGAATGATAACATTGTACTCACGACTGAATCCCTTTAATTTGGAATTAAAGCATTGGCACATCTTTTTAAAAAAAATGGCGAAAATGCTGAAATCAGTCAGGAAATTTGAGTCAATTGTTCCGTTTTTAAAATAGTTGCTGGTTCGATAGAATTATCTATAAGATTGCTTTTAAGGAGCACGTGCACGTATAACGCTAATATATGGGGGCATATAATAAGTAAAAAGAAATCGCTAGTTTATACCAAAATCGCCCCACACTAACACAGTAACGTAACGTAATAAGATGATACTTTATAAAGACAATCCACTTCGTGTATACAGGCAGGAGAAAATAGTCGACAAGTCGAACCACGAACGCTGTTCATATAGTTCAGAAGTTTACTGAACTTTTTACAGTTCAGCTCACTTGGCACATCGTTCGTGGTTCGACTTATCGAGACTGTTTTCCAAAGGTCCTGCTGTGTATAAACGAAGTGGACTTCATAAGTTCTTATTAAACGGTCTGTACACCTACAAAGTTCTCAATGCTTCATTTTGCATGTAGGGACCCTTATCATGCGACTGTGTTAATGTAGGGTTATTTTAAGCCTTGTTAGTGGTATTAACTAGCGATTTCTTTTTACTTATTAAATGCCCTCATACGCAACATGACATCATGACTTTTGCGTAAACATACACGCCAATTTCGAGTCAAGTGGCGTGTTATCTCGACGCATTTTGAGCTATCCGCGTGTATGTCTACGCCATTAACGTCCGCGTCATTCCGCGTGTCTGTACACTCCGTCAAATGTCCGAGCGAAACAAAGCAAAATGTACATCTACATCTGGGGAGCTATGTTTTTCTTTCCTAGGATGGTAAGGGAACAGTCATAAATGCCATTAACCCTAGTGACGGGTAGGTTTAGGGACGGGGTTGAGGTAAGTCATATTTATATATACAGTAATAACGTTAAGTCAACAGCGTTCATAAACACGCTGAAAAGAAATTATGCGTGTTTATCGCACGCCAAAAAAGGAAATACGAATTGGCGTGTCATACAGACGCTACTTCATGAGATCAGTCTGTCATACTAGCATTATAAGGTAAACAGTTTAGAGATTAAACTCTTTACATTTGAGAATGAAAACAGATCTTAGAGAACGGTTAACTAGGTACCAAAGTTTTATTAGACCAAAGGTTCATTTTGCGCCAGAGTTCTCCTTTAAACGTGCTAAATTAATGAAACTTCAGGCAAATGAATTGATTTCCATTTTTTATTTTTTTTTAAACAGGGAAAACAATCATAAAAAACACTGTTAACTGCATGCATGGCTTACTTCATGGCCAGGAGGACCCCCCCCTTAGAACCAGGATATTGGGCATTAGGGTGAGTTTGACAGTTTTCAGCACATACTGCAGGCTTTGCTGGTTCAGCCACAGGCTTCACTGGAGGCTTTGCTGGTTCAGCTGCGGGCATCACTACAGGCTCTGGTTGACTCCCTTTAGGGCCAGAACATTGGGCATCAGGGTGAGTCTTGTGAGAGTTTTCAGCACATACTGCAGGCTTTGCTGGTTCGGCCACAGGCTTCACTGGAGGCTTTGCTGGCTCAGCTGCGGGCATCACTACAGGCTCTGGTTGACTCCCTTTAGGGCCAGAACATTGGGCATCAGGGTGAGTTTGACAGTTTTCAGCACATACTGCAGGCTTTGCTGGTTCGGCCACAGGCTTCACTGGAGGCTTTGCTGGCTCAGCTGCGGGCATCACTACAGGCTCTGGTTGACTCCCTTTAGGGCCAGAACATTGGGCATCAGGGTGAGTTTGACAGTTTTCAGCACATACTGCAGGCTTTGCTGGTTCAGCCACAGGCTTCACTGGAGGCTTTGCTGGCTCAGCTGCGGGCATCACTACAGGCTCTGGTTGACTCCCTTTAGGGCCAGAACATTGGGCATCAGGGTGAGTTTGACAGTTTTCAGCACATACTGCAGGCTTTGCTGGTTCAGCCACAGGCTTCACTGGAGGCTTTGCTGGTTCAGCTGCGGGCATCACCACAGGCTCTGGTTGACTCCCTTTAGGGCCAGAACATTGGGCATCAGGGTGAGTTTGACAGTTTTCAGCACATACTGCAGGCTTTGCTGGTTCGGCCACAGGCTTCACTGGAGGCTTTGCTGGCTCAGCTGCGGGCATCACTACAGGCTCTGGTTGACTCCCTTTAGGGCCAGAACATTGGGCATCAGGGTGAGTTTGACAGTTTTCAGCACATACTGCATGCTTTGCTGGTTCGGCCGCAGGCTTCACTGGAGGCTTTGCTGGTTCAGCTGCGGGCATCACCACAGGCTCGGGTTGACTCCCTTTAGGGCCAGAACATTGGGCATCAGGGTGAGTTTGACAGTTTTCAGCACATACTGCAGGCTTTGCTGGTTCGGCCGCAGGCTTCACTGGAGGCTTTGCTGGTTCAGCTGCGGGCATCACGGCTCTGGTTGACTCCCTTTAGGGCCAGAACATTGGGCAACAGGGTGAGTTTTGTGAGAGTTTTCAGCACATACTGCAGGATTTGCTGGTTCGGCCACAGACTTCACTGGAGGCTTTGCTGGTTCGGCCACAGAGATACAGACAAAGAACAAAATAAATGTGACTTTCAGCATTCAGTGTTATGAAAAAAAAAGTGGTCAAAGATCAGAACAGGATTCACAAGCAAATACTAGTTCAGTCTTTCTACTTTATAGCTTCACATTTAGTTAACATTGTCCTCCAGAGCAGTCTTGATCACAAGTACATCCTCCATAGCATGACCGTCAACTTTACCAGACACTACAGGGGTGTTATTGTAATGTTTACAACCTACCCCACTACTGGTGAGGTGTGTTATAGAAGCACAATGCAGATAGAAGATAACCAGTTAATATGTTGTTCTTAAGTTTCCTTTTACAACTAATGGTATGCTACTCCACATCATATTTTGTAAGGCACTTATTTATGCATTTCTTCAGGCAGTGTAAAGAAGCTAAAAGATCTTCTTACCTATGACTCCAGCGTGGTTTGTGCTCAAACATGCAAACAGACACAATAAAACAACACTCAATGAGCAGTACACTCGAGCTGTCATCCTCTCGACCTGCGATCTCACAATCAACTCTTCTAGAAGAAGATGCACCGAATTAGTCAGCCAGGGGGGACAGTGAAGCACTCAAAACTACACTAAAAAGAGATGTGCTGCTGAATCCTTTAAGATAAATTGTTGTCTAAAGATTTATAGATCCAAGGAAGTCTGGGTAGCTCCAACACTGATGAAACTCACCTGTAGCTTTCTAGAAGCCTAATCTTGAAGACCTTGATTAGCTTGTTCAGGTGTGTTTGATTAGGTTGGGTGCTGCGTTCAGGTCAGATGTCTTGCCTGAAATGTAGTCGAGAGTAGGCGGCTGAATTGAGAGGAGGAGTGAAAAAAGCGCAGGCAAGCCAGACAGATCTCATTTCTCGCAGTGGGTCTGACACGTGTGAGATCAAAGACTGAAATCGGGATTCAGGCTCGTGCACAGTGTTGCTAATAAACTGGATGTAATTTAGGTTCTGTTGCTTTTATATGAAAATAAATATAATGAACAAGATACCCAAAGTACTTAGTTATTTAATTATATTCCAAATATGTGTTTATCAATCTTTTTTTTTCTTTAATACAGACATGTGTTTTTTATATATTGTTTTAATAAAAATGACATCATATAATATCGCACTGTCAGAGAGTTTATTCACTCATAACATATGTATACACATAAAACATGATATCAGAGTTTTAAAATCAAACATTTTAAAATACAACAATACATCACGGTTGTTTAAACCAATGAGCATTAAGCTGTGTCGACAGTGGTTTCCTATCATGCTTTTGATCAGCGCTGTCGGTGGAGAGCAACAGCCCTACAAAGGCAAAAGAACTTAAAGATGAACTGAACTGAAAAAAATAATAATAATAATAATAGAGTTGGAGTTGGATCCAGATCTAAAGGGGTGAGGATTAGGGGTGGGGTTAGGAATCAGGTTGAATTTGGATCCAACTCCTCTCCCTGCATTCCATGTTCTGCAGTGAGGACCATCTCAAAGATTCAGGTCCTGAACAATACCAAGGTTCCCCTGCGAAACTGGGCTAGGCACTGATAAAACGCCATTATCATTCTTTCCAAGAGCAAAGTATGCCGGGTTCTCTCATGAGATGGAATCAGCTGGCTTTTGGCGTAGATGATTCTGGACCCCAGATTCGTGAAACGAGAAGAGAGCATCTCTGTGTCCCATTCTGCACACTCCCGTGAGTGAGCGCATGTACGATAATCATCCAGATGAGCAGATATTCTGAGCCCATTGTGTCTCAGCATTGAAAATGCTGCCTCTATGCACATG
Organism: Pimephales promelas; assembly: GCF_016745375.1. Next base: position 3,125,633 of record NW_024121821.1, read on the forward strand.
TTGAACCCATGCAGAGTTAGGCTGAGCCCGAATGGAAAAGTAAAAAATGTGTACACTTCGCTCTGAAAGGAAAAACAGATATATTTCTTGTGCGCAGGACAGATGCTTATATATAAGCTTCCTTGAGATCACACCCACAGACTGTGCGAATGATAACATTGTACTCACGACTGAATCCCTTTAATTTGGAATTAAAGCATTGGCACATCTTTTTAAAAAAATGGCGAAAATGCTGAAATCAGTCAGGAAATTTGAGTCAATTGTTCCGTTTTTAAAATAGTTGCTGGTTCGATAGAATTATCTATAAGATTGCTTTTAAGGAGCACGTGCACGTATAACGCTAATATATGGGGCATATAATAAGTAAAAAGAAATCGCTAGTTTATACCAAAATCGCCCCACACTAACACAGTAACGTAACGTAATAAGATGATACTTTATAAAGACAATCCACTTCGTGTATACAGGCAGGAGAAAATAGTCGACAAGTCGAACCACGAACGCTGTTCATATAGTTCAGAAGTTTACTGAACTTTTTACAGTTCAGCTTTGGCTACGCCATTAACGTCCGCGGTCATTCCGCGTGTCTGTACACTCCGTCAAATGTCCGAGCGAAACAAAGCAAAATGTACATCTACATCTGGGGAGCTATGTTTTTCTTTCCTAGGATGGTA
>NW_024121821.1:3126806-3157209 GCF_016745375.1 Pimephales promelas
TTTTCCATTCGGGCTCAGCCTAACTCTGCATGGGTTCAACATGTGCATAGAGGCAGCATTTTCAATGCTGAGACACAATGGGCTCAGAATATCTGCTCATCTGGATGATTATCGTACATGCGCTCACTCACGGGAGTGTGCAGAATGGGACACAGAGATGCTCTCTTCTCGTTTCACGAATCTGGGGTCCAGAATCATCTACGCCAAAAGCCAGCTGATTCCATCTCATGAGAGAACCCGGCATACTTTGCTCTTGGAAAGAATGATAATGGCGTTTTATCAGTGCCTAGCCCAGTTTCGCAGGGGAACCTTGGTATTGTTCAGGACCTGAATCTTTGAGATGGTCCTCACTGCAGAACATGGAAATGCAGGAGAGGAGTTGGATCCAAATTCAACCTGATTCCTAACCCCACCCCTAATCCTCACCCCTTTAGATCTGGATCCAACTCCAACTCTATTATTATTATTATTATTTTTTTCAGTTCAGTTCATCTTTAAGTTCTTTTGCCTTTGTAGGGCTGTTGCTCTCCACCGACAGCGCTGATCAAAAGCATGATAGGAAACCACTGTCGACACAGCTTAATGCTCATTGGTTTAAACAACCGTGATGTATTGTTGTATTTTAAAATGTTTGATTTTAAAACTCTGATATCATGTTTTATGTGTATACATATGTTATGAGTGAATAAACTCTCTGACAGTGCGATATTATATGATGTCATTTTTATTAAAACAATATATAAAAAACACATGTCTGTATTAAAGAAAAAAAAAGATTGATAAACACATATTTGGAATATAATTAAATAACTAAGTACTTTGGGTATCTTGTTCATTATATTTATTTTCATATAAAAGCAACAGAACCTAAATTACATCCAGTTTATTAGCAACACTGTGCACGAGCCTGAATCCCGATTTCAGTCTTTGATCTCACACGTGTCAGACCCACTGCGAGAAATGAGATCTGTCTGGCTTGCCTGCGCTTTTTTCACTCCTCCTCTCAATTCAGCCGCCTACTCTCGACTACATTTCAGGCAAGACATCTGACCTGAACGCAGCACCCAACCTAATCAAACACACCTGAACAAGCTAATCAAGGTCTTCAAGATTAGGCTTCTAGAAAGCTACAGGTGAGTTTCATCAGTGTTGGAGCTACCCAGACTTCCTTGGATCTATAAATCTTTAGACAACAATTTATCTTAAAGGATTCAGCAGCACATCTCTTTTTAGTGTAGTTTTGAGTGCTTCACTGTCCCCCTGGCTGACTAATTCGGTGCATCTTCTTCTAGAAGAGTTGATTGTGAGATCGCAGGTCGAGAGGATGACAGCTCGAGTGTACTGCTCATTGAGTGTTGTTTTATTGTGTCTGTTTGCATGTTTGAGCACAAACCACGTTGGAGTCATAGGTAAGAAGATCTTTTAGCTTCTTTACACTGCCTGAAGAAATGCATAAATAAGTGCCTTACAAAATATGATGTGGAGTAGCATACCATTAGTTGTAAAAGGAAACTTAAGAACAACATATTAACTGGTTATCTTCTATCTGCATTGTGCTTCTATAACACACCTCACCAGTAGTGGGGTAGGTTGTAAACATTACAATAACACCCCTGTAGTGTCTGGTAAAGTTGACGGTCATGCTATGGAGGATGTACTTGTGATCAAGACTGCTCTGGAGGACAATGTTAACTAAATGTGAAGCTATAAAGTAGAAAGACTGAACTAGTATTTGCTTGTGAATCCTGTTCTGATCTTTGACCACTTTTTTTTCATAACACTGAATGCTGAAAGTCACATTTATTTTGTTCTTTGTCTGTATCTCTGTGGCCGAACCAGCAAAGCCTCCAGTGAAGTCTGTGGCCGAACCAGCAAATCCTGCAGTATGTGCTGAAAACTCTCACAAAACTCACCCTGTTGCCCAATGTTCTGGCCCTAAAGGGAGTCAACCAGAGCCTGTAGTGATGCCCGCAGCTGAACCAGCAAAGCCTCCAGTGAAGCCTGCGGCCGAACCAGCAAAGCCTGCAGTATGTGCTGAAAACTGTCAAACTCACCCTGATGCCCAATGTTCTGGCCCTAAAGGGAGTCAACCCGAGCCTGTCGTGATGCCCGCAGCTGAACCAGCAAAGCCTCCAGTGAAGCCTGCGGCCGAACCAGCAAAGCATGCAGTATGTGCTGAAAACTGTCAAACTCACCCTGATGCCCAATGTTCTGGCCCTAAAGGGAGTCAACCAGAGCCTGTAGTGATGCCCGCAGCTGAACCAGCAAAGCCTCCAGTGAAGCCTGTGGCCGAACCAGCAAAGCCTGCAGTATGTGCTGAAAACTGTCAAACTCACCCTGATGCCCAATGTTCTGGCCCTAAAGGGAGTCAACCAAGCCTGTGGTGATGCCCGCAGCTGAACCAGCAAAGCCTCCAGTGAAGCCTGTGGCCGAACCAGCAAAGCCTGCAGTATGTGCTGAAAACTGTCAAACTCACCCTGATGCCCAATGTTCTGGCCCTAAAGGGAGTCAACCAGAGCCTGTAGTGATGCCCGCAGCTGAGCCAGCAAAGCCTCCAGTGAAGCCTGTGGCCGAACCAGCAAAGCCTGCAGTATGTGCTGAAAACTGTCAAACTCACCCTGATGCCCAATGTTCTGGCCCTAAAGGGAGTCAACCAGAGCCTGTAGTGATGCCCGCAGCTGAGCCAGCAAAGCCTCCAGTGAAGCCTGTGGCCGAACCAGCAAAGCCTGCAGTATGTGCTGAAAACTGTCAAACTCACCCTGATGCCCAATGTTCTGGCCCTAAAGGGAGTCAACCAGAGCCTGTAGTGATGCCCGCAGCTGAGCCAGCAAAGCCTCCAGTGAAGCCTGTGGCCGAACCAGCAAAGCCTGCAGTATGTGCTGAACTCTCACAAGACTCACCCTGATGCCCAATGTTCTGGCCCTAAAGGGAGTCAACCAGAGCCTGTAGTGATGCCCGCAGCTGAACCAGCAAAGCCTCCAGTGAAGCCTGTGGCTGAACCAGCAAAGCCTGCAGTATGTGCTGAAAACTGTCAAACTCACCCTAATGCCCAATATCCTGGTTATAAGGGGGGGGGGGTCCTCCTGGCCATGAAGTAAGCCATGCATGCAGTTAACAGTGTTTTTTATGATTGTTTTCCCTGTTTAAAAAAAAATAAAAAATGGAAATCAATTCATTTGCCTGAAGTTTCATTAATTTAGCACGTTTAAAGGAGAACTCTGGCGCAAAATGAACCTTTGGTCTAATAAAACTTTGGTACCTAGTTAACCGTTCTCTAAGATCTGTTTTCATTCTCAAATGTAAAGAGTTTAATCTCTAAACTGTTTACCTTATAATGCTAGTATGACAGACTGATCTCATGAAGTAGCGTCTGTATGACACGCCAATTCGTATTTCCTTTTTTGGCGTGCGATAAACACGCATAATTTCTTTTCAGCGTGTTTATGAACGCTGTTGACTTAACGTTATTACTGTATATATAAATATGACTTACCTCAACCCCGTCCCTAAACCTACCCGTCACTAGGGTTAATGGCATTTATGACTGTTCCCTTACCATCCTAGGAAAGAAAAACATAGCTCCCCAGATGTAGATGTACATTTTGCTTTGTTTCGCTCGGACATTTGACGGAGTGTACAGACACGCGGAATGACGCGGACGTTAATGGCGTAGACATACACGCGGATAGCTCAAAATGCGTCGAGATAACACGCCACTTGACTCGAAATTGGCGTGTATGTTTACGCAAAAGTCATGATGTCATGTTGCGTATGAGGGCATTTAATAAGTAAAAAGAAATCGCTAGTTAATACCACTAACAAGGCTTAAAATAACCCTACATTAACACAGTCGCATGATAAGGGTCCCTACATGCAAAATGAAGCATTGAGAACTTTGTAGGTGTACAGACCGTTTAATAAGAACTTATGAAGTCCACTTCGTTTATACACAGCAGGACCTTTGGAAAACAGTCTCGATAAGTCGAACCACGAACGATGTGCCAAGTGAGCTGAACTGTAAAAAGTTCAGTAAACTTCTGAACTATATGAACAGCGTTCGTGGTTCGACTTGTCGACTATTTTCTCCTGCCTGTATACACGAAGTGGATTGTCTTTATAAAGTATCATCTTATTACGTTACGTTACTGTGTTAGTGTGGGGCGATTTTGGTATAAACTAGCGATTTCTTTTTACTTATTATATGCCCCCATATATTAGCGTTATACGTGCACGTGCTCCTTAAAAGCAATCTTATAGATAATTCTATCGAACCAGCAACTATTTTAAAAACGGAACAATTGACTCAAATTTCCTGACTGATTTCAGCATTTTCGCCATTTTTTTTAAAAAGATGTGCCAATGCTTTAATTCCAAATTAAAGGGATTCAGTCGTGAGTACAATGTTATCATTCGCACAGTCTGTGGGTGTGATCTCAAGGAAGCTTATATATAAGCATCTGTCCTGCGCACAAGAAATATATCTGTTTTTCCTTTCAGAGCGAAGTGTACACATTTTTTACTTTTCCATTCGGGCTCAGCCTAACTCTGCATGGGTTCAACATGTGCATAGAGGCAGCATTTTCAATGCTGAGACACAATGGGCTCAGAATATCTGCTCATCTGGATGATTATCGTACATGCGCTCACTCACGGGAGTGTGCAGAATGGGACACAGAGATGCTCTCTTCTCGTTTCACGAATCTGGGGTCCAGAATCATCTACGCCAAAAGCCAGCTGATTCCATCTCATGAGAGAACCCGGCATACTTTGCTCTTGGAAAGAATGATAATGGCGTTTTATCAGTGCCTAGCCCAGTTTCGCAGGGGAACCTTGGTATTGTTCAGGACCTGAATCTTTGAGATGGTCCTCACTGCAGAACATGGAATGCAGGGAGAGGAGTTGGATCCAAATTCAACCTGATTCCTAACCCCACCCCTAATCCTCACCCCTTTAGATCTGGATCCAACTCCAACTCTATTATTATTATTATTATTTTTTTCAGTTCAGTTCATCTTTAAGTTCTTTTGCCTTTGTAGGGCTGTTGCTCTCCACCGACAGCGCTGATCAAAAGCATGATAGGAAACCACTGTCGACACAGCTTAATGCTCATTGGTTTAAACAACCGTGATGTATTGTTGTATTTTAAAATGTTTGATTTTAAAACTCTGATATCATGTTTTATGTGTATACATATGTTATGAGTGAATAAACTCTCTGACAGTGCGATATTATATGATGTCATTTTTATTAAAACAATATATAAAAAACACATGTCTGTATTAGAGAAAAAAAAGATTGATAAACACATATTTGGAATATAATTAAATAACTAAGTACTTTGGGTATCTTGTTCATTATATTTATTTTCATATAAAAGCAACAGAACCTAAATTACATCCAGTTTATTAGCAACACTGTGCACGAGCCTGAATCCCGATTTCAGTCTTTGATCTCACACGTGTCAGACCCACTGCGAGAAATGAGATCTGTCTGGCTTGCCTGCGCTTTTTTCACTCCTCCTCTCAATTCAGCCGCCTACTCTCGACTACATTTCAGGCAAGACATCTGACCTGAACGCAGCACCCAACCTAATCAAACACACCTGAACAAGCTAATCAAGGTCTTCAAGATTAGGCTTCTAGAAAGCTACAGGTGAGTTTCATCAGTGTTGGAGCTACCCAGACTTCCTTGGATCTATAAATCTTTAGACAGCAATTTATCTTAAAGGATTCAGCAGCACATCTCTTTTTAGTGTAGTTTTGAGTGCTTCACTGTCCCCCTGGCTGACTAATTCGGTGCATCTTCTTCTAGAAGAGTTGATTGTGAGATCGCAGGTCGAGAGGATGACAGCTCGAGTGTACTGCTCATTGAGTGTTGTTTTATTGTGTCTGTTTGCATGTTTGAGCACAAACCACGCTGGAGTCATAGGTAAGAAGATCTTTTAGCTTCTTTACACTGCCTGAAGAAATGCATAAATAAGTGCCTTACAAAATATGATGTGGAGTAGCATACCATTAGTTGTAAAAGGAAACTTAAGAACAACATATTAACTGGTTATCTTCTATCTGCATTGTGCTTCTATAACACACCTCACCAGTAGTGGGGTAGGTTGTAAACATTACAATAACACCCCTGTAGTGTCTGGTAAAGTTGACGGTCATGCTATGGAGGATGTACTTGTGATCAAGACTGCTCTGGAGGACAATGTTAACTAAATGTGAAGCTATAAAGTAGAAAGACTGAACTAGTATTTGCTTGTGAATCCTGTTCTGATCTTTGACCACTTTTTTTTTCATAACACTGAATGCTGAAAGTCACATTTATTTTGTTCTTTGTCTGTATCTCTGTGGCCGAACCAGCAAAGCCTCCAGTGAAGTCTGTGGCCGAACCAGCAAATCCTGCAGTATGTGCTGAAAACTCTCACAAAACTCACCCTGTTGCCCAATGTTCTGGCCCTAAAGGGAGTCAACCAGAGCCTGTGGTGATGCCCGCAGCTGAACCAGCAAAGCCTCCAGTGAAGCCTGCGGCCGAACCAGCAAAGCCTGCAGTATGTGCTGAAAACTGTCAAACTCACCCTGATGCCCAATGTTCTGGCCCTAAAGGGAGTCAACCCGAGCCTGTCGTGATGCCCGCAGCTGAGCCAGCAAAGCCTCCAGTGAAGCCTGCGGCCGAACCAGCAAAGCATGCAGTATGTGCTGAAAACTGTCAAACTCACCCTGATGCCCAATGTTCTGGCCCTAAAGGGAGTCAACCAGAGCCTGTAGTGATGCCCGCAGCTGAGCCAGCAAAGCCTCCAGTGAAGCCTGTGGCCGAACCAGCAAAGCCTGCAGTATGTGCTGAAAACTGTCAAACTCACCCTGATGCCCAATGTTCTGGCCCTAAAGGGAGTCAACCAGAGCCTGTAGTGATGCCCGCAGCTGAACCAGCAAAGCCTCCAGTGAAGCCTGTGGCCGAACCAGCAAAGCCTGCAGTATGTGCTGAAAACTGTCAAACTCACCCTGATGCCCAATGTTCTGGCCCTAAAGGGAGTCAACCAGAGCCTGTAGTGATGCCCGCAGCTGAGCCAGCAAAGCCTCCAGTGAAGCCTGTGGCCGAACCAGCAAAGCCTGCAGTATGTGCTGAAAACTGTCAAACTCACCCTGATGCCCAATGTTCTGGCCCTAAAGGGAGTCAACCAGAGCCTGTAGTGATGCCCGCAGCTGAGCCAGCAAAGCCTCCAGTGAAGCCTGTGGCCGAACCAGCAAAGCCTGCAGTATGTGCTGAAAACTCTCACAAGACTCACCCTGATGCCCAATGTTCTGGCCCTAAAGGGAGTCAACCAGAGCCTGTAGTGATGCCCGCAGCTGAACCAGCAAAGCCTCCAGTGAAGCCTGTGGCTGAACCAGCAAAGCCTGCAGTATGTGCTGAAAACTGTCAAACTCACCCTAATGCCCAATATCCTGGTTCTAAGGGGGGGGTCCTCCTGGCCATGAAGTAAGCCATGCATGCAGTTAACAGTGTTTTTTATGATTGTTTTCCCTGTTTAAAAAAAAATAAAAAATGGAAATCAATTCATTTGCCTGAAGTTTCATTAATTTAGCACGTTTAAAGGAGAACTCTGGCGCAAAATGAACCTTTGGTCTAATAAAACTTTGGTACCTAGTTAACCGTTCTCTAAGATCTGTTTTCATTCTCAAATGTAAAGAGTTTAATCTCTAAACTGTTTACCTTATAATGCTAGTATGACAGACTGATCTCATGAAGTAGCGTCTGTATGACACGCCAATTCGTATTTCCTTTTTTGGCGTGCGATAAACACGCATAATTTCTTTTCAGCGTGTTTATGAACGCTGTTGACTTAACGTTATTACTGTATATATAAATATGACTTACCTCAACCCCGTCCCTAAACCTACCCGTCACTAGGGTTAATGGCATTTATGACTGTTCCCTTACCATCCTAGGAAAGAAAAACATAGCTCCCCAGATGTAGATGTACATTTTGCTTTGTTTCGCTCGGACATTTGACGGAGTGTACAGACACGCGGAATGACGCGGACGTTAATGGCGTAGACATACACGCGGATAGCTCAAAATGCGTCGAGATAACACGCCACTTGACTCGAAATTGGCGTGTATGTTTACGCAAAAGTCATGATGTCATGTTGCGTATGAGGGCATTTAATAAGTAAAAAGAAATCGCTAGTTAATACCACTAACAAGGCTTAAAATAACCCTACATTAACACAGTCGCATGATAAGGGTCCCTACATGCAAAATGAAGCATTGAGAACTTTGTAGGTGTACAGACCGTTTAATAAGAACTTATGAAGTCCACTTCGTTTATACACAGCAGGACCTTTGGAAAACAGTCTCGATAAGTCGAACCACGAACGATGTGCCAAGTGAGCTGAACTGTAAAAAGTTCAGTAAACTTCTGAACTATATGAACAGCGTTCGTGGTTCGACTTGTCGACTATTTTCTCCTGCCTGTATACACGAAGTGGATTGTCTTTATAAAGTATCATCTTATTACGTTACGTTACTGTGTTAGTGTGGGGCGATTTTGGTATAAACTAGCGATTTCTTTTTACTTATTATATGCCCCCATATATTAGCGTTATACGTGCACGTGCTCCTTAAAAGCAATCTTATAGATAATTCTATCGAACCAGCAACTATTTTAAAAACGGAACAATTGACTCAAATTTCCTGACTGATTTCAGCATTTTCGCCATTTTTTTAAAAAAGATGTGCCAATGCTTTAATTCCAAATTAAAGGGATTCAGTCGTGAGTACAATGTTATCATTCGCACAGTCTGTGGGTGTGATCTCAAGGAAGCTTATATATAAGCATCTGTCCTGCGCACAAGAAATATATCTGTTTTTCCTTTCAGAGCGAAGTGTACACATTTTTTACTTTTCCATTCGGGCTCAGCCTAACTCTGCATGGGTTCAACATGTGCATAGAGGCAGCATTTTCAATGCTGAGACACAATGGGCTCAGAATATCTGCTCATCTGGATGATTATCGTACATGCGCTCACTCACGGGAGTGTGCAGAATGGGACACAGAGATGCTCTCTTCTCGTTTCACGAATCTGGGGTCCAGAATCATCTACGCCAAAAGCCAGCTGATTCCATCTCATGAGAGAACCCGGCATACTTTGCTCTTGGAAAGAATGATAATGGCGTTTTATCAGTGCCTAGCCCAGTTTCGCAGGGGAACCTTGGTATTGTTCAGGACCTGAATCTTTGAGATGGTCCTCACTGCAGAACATGGAATGCAGGGAGAGGAGTTGGATCCAAATTCAACCTGATTCCTAACCCCACCCCTAATCCTCACCCCTTTAGATCTGGATCCAACTCCAACTCTATTATTATTATTATTATTTTTTTCAGTTCAGTTCATCTTTAAGTTCTTTTGCCTTTGTAGGGCTGTTGCTCTCCACCGACAGCGCTGATCAAAAGCATGATAGGAAACCACTGTCGACCAGGGGTGTAAAGTAACGAATTACAAATACTCACGTTACTGTAATTAAGTAGTTTTTTTCAGAAATTGTACTTTTTTGAGTAAGTTTAAAATTGTGTAATTTTACTTTTACTTGAGTACATTTTAAGTGATGTATCGGTACTTTTTCTCCGCTATTTTCCTTCTGTTTGTGGCCGTTACTCGTTACATGCTTGTTTTAATTTTATTTTTATCCATCAACGTGATTGGATCGAGTAATCGGTCTCGTGACTGTCATCAATTCAAATTAAGCATCGAAAACGTACCGCCTATTCCTGCTGTTACTCGTGACTGCAGTGGAAGTGCATCACGCATCAATTCAATCCAGATATCAGCGTATTGCTCTAATATGCTAAGGTACATTTCACATTTCTGCTTAATATGATATTTATATAGGCTGGCCTGTCTACATGGCCTAACATTTGGTCTGAGGTTGGGGGAATTGCGAGACGACTTCATAATGCGGTGAATTCCCGCTCCCATTTTACAATCACAGGAGAGACGCGCGTCACGATCTGTGCACTGCCAACGCATTCTCATCCCAAAGCCGCGTCTCGCGCTCGCCATGCCGCAAGATTCAGAATCAGTGCACCATGTCGTTAACTTGAACTGCATTTCTTAATAAGAAATTAGCACAGCCCGTTAATAAACAGCGTTTTTTTTTTTTGATTGATCCATTATATGATCCGTCTTCATTTGGCAAGTGCACTTGCGCAAAAACATTTTTCATGCTGAACTTTTTTTTTTTTTTTTGTGGATGCTGCTGATAAAACAGCTTCGCCGAGACTTCAGAGACAAAGTGTGTTTGTTTCTTTTGTAAAAGTTTCCTGGATATAACTTCCCTATTTAATGCACAATTTTCCTTACAAATTATATTATCAGCATTTAATGCTGATAATAGCATTACAATGTGAGTAGCTGTGTAAAATGTAAGGGATGATGCCATCCTTCTAGAACAATGCATTTACGTTTAAATTGTAACATATTTAATAGCATGGAATAAAAGTGTGTAATTAGTGTTAGCTCATTATCTTAGCCTTTTTCAGTGCATTAGTTGAGGTAATATGATAATATTAGTGATTCTCATTTATCAAAACACTAACATTGGTACCATTTTGGAGAGAAATTGGGTATTTTTTTATTTTATTTAACCCATATCTCTTGGTGTGTGATGCTGAACTATCATATGAGTTTCTAAAGGTCTTTGAATTCTTTGCACAGTTATGAATATTGATATTTTATGTGCAACAATAATATGCTCAGGCCCTGTGGCTTTTCGCCTAATTTTAAATGCTTTTCCCCCAAATAATATGATTTAAATGGTGATGAGTGTACTGATTTGATGCATTTTAAAAAGATGGATGATAGATATTCTTCAATCTTTCTTACAAAGAACAAAATATAATGTGAATTCCAGTATGTGCATTTTTTTTATTTATAAATTGTAGTGCACAGTGTTTATTATAAGGGTTAGAATCCGCACCTCAGTACTCACTACTCACTACTCTTGAGTACTTTTAAATAAGCTACTTTTTTACTCTTACTCAAGTAGTTTTTTGGACAAGTACTTTTTACTCTACTCATACTACATTTTTTGGAATGTAATGGTACTTTTACTTGACTATGTTTTTTCAGTACTCTTTCCACCACTGCTGTCGACACAGCTTAATGCTCATTGGTTTAAACAACCGTGATGTATTGTTGTATTTTAAAATGTTTGATTTTAAAACTCTGATATCATGTTTTATGTGTATACATATGTTATGAGTGAATAAACTCTCTGACAGTGCGATATTATATGATGTCATTTTTATTAAAACAATATATAAAAAACACATGTCTGTATTAGAGAAAAAAAAAGATTGATAAACACATATTTGGAATATAATTAAATAACTAAGTACTTTGGGTATCTTGTTCATTATATTTATTTTCATATAAAAGCAACAGAACCTAAATTACATCCAGTTTATTAGCAACACTGTGCACGAGCCTGAATCCCGATTTCAGTCTTTGATCTCACACGTGTCAGACCCACTGCGAGAAATGAGATCTGTCTGGCTTGCCTGCGCTTTTTTCACTCCTCCTCTCAATTCAGCCGCCTACTCTCGACTACATTTCAGGCAAGACATCTGACCTGAACGCAGCACCCAACCTAATCAAACACACCTGAACAAGCTAATCAAGGTCTTCAAGATTAGGCTTCTAGAAAGCTACAGGTGAGTTTCATCAGTGTTGGAGCTACCCGGACTTCCTTGGATCTATAAATCTTTAGACAGCAATTTATCTTAAAGGATTCAGCAGCACATCTCTTTTTAGTGTAGTTTTGAGTGCTTCACTGTCCCCCTGGCTGACTAATTCGGTGCATCTTCTTCTAGAAGAGTTGATTGTGAGATCGCAGGTCGAGAGGATGACAGCTCGAGTGTACTGCTCATTGAGTGTTGTTTTATTGTGTCTGTTTGCATGTTTGAGCACAAACCACGCTGGAGTCATAGGTAAGAAGATCTTTTAGCTTCTTTACACTGTCTGAAGAAATGCATAAATAAGTGCCTTACAAAATATGATGTGGAGTAGCATACCATTAGTTGTAAAAGGAAACTTAAAAACAACATATTAACTGGTTATCTTCCATCTGCATTGTGCTTCTATAACACACCTCACCAGTAGTGGGGTAGGTTGTAAACATTACAATAACACCCCTGTAGTGTCTGGTAAAGTTGACGGTCATGCTATGGAGGATGTACTTGTGATCAAGACTGCTCTGGAGGACAATGTTAACTAAATGTGAAGCTATAAAGTAGAAAGACTGAACTAGTATTTGCTTGTGAATCCTGTTCTGATCTTTGACCACTTTTTTTTTCATAACACTGAATGCTGAAAGTCACATTTATTTTGTTCTTTGTCTGTATCTCTGTGGCCGAACCAGCAAAGCCTCCAGTGAAGTCTGTGGCCGAACCAGCAAATCCTGCAGTATGTGCTGAAAACTCTCACAAAACTCACCCTGTTGCCCAATGTTCTGGCCCTAAAGGGAGTCAACCAGAGCCTGTAGTGATGCCCGCAGCTGAGCCAGCAAAGCCTCCAGTGAAGCCTGTGGCCGAACCAGCAAATCCTGCAGTATGTGCTGAAAACTCTCACAAAACTCACCCTGTTGCCCAATGTTCTGGCCCTAAAGGGAGTCAACCAGAGCCTGTAGTGATGCCCGCAGCTGAACCAGCAAAGCCTCCAGTGAAGCCTGTGGCTGAACCAGCAAATCCTGCAGTATGTGCTGAAAACTCTCACAAAACTCACCCTGATGCCCAATGTTCTGGCCCTAAAGGGAGTCAACCCGAGCCTGTGGTGATGCCCGCAGCTGAACCAGCAAAGCCTCCAGTGAAGCCTGCGGCCGAACCAGCAAAGCCTGCAGTATGTGCTGAAAACTGTCAAACTCACCCTGATGCCCAATGTTCTGGCCCTAAAGGGAGTCAACCCGAGCCTGTGGTGATGCCCGCAGCTGAACCAGCAAAGCCTCCAGTGAAGCCTGCGGCCGAACCAGCAAAGCATGCAGTATGTGCTGAAAACTGTCAAACTCACCCTGATGCCCAATGTTCTGGCCCTAAAGGGAGTCAACCAGAGCCTGTAGTGATTCCCGCAGCTGAGCCAGCAAAGCCTCCAGTGAAGCCTGTGGCTGAACCAGCAAAGCCTGCAGTATGTGCTGAAAATTGTCAAACTCACCCTGATGCCCAATGTTCTGGCCCTAAAGGGAGTCAACCAGAGCCTGTAGTGATGCCCGCAGCTGAGCCAGCAAAGCCTCCAGTGAAGCCTGTGGCCGAACCAGCAAAGCCTGCAGTATGTGCTGAAAACTGTCAAACTCACCCTGATGCCCAATGTTCTGGCCCTAAAGGGAGTCAACCAGAGCCTGTAGTGATGCCCGCAGCTGAGCCAGCAAAGCCTCCAGTGAAGCCTGTGGCCGAACCAGCAAAGCCTGCAGTATGTGCTGAAAACTCTCACAAGACTCACCCTGATGCCCAATGTTCTGGCCCTAAAGGGAGTCAACCAGAGCCTGTAGTGATGCCCGCAGCTGAACCAGCAAAGCCTGCAGTATGTGCTGAAAACTGTCAAACTCACCCTAATGCCCAATATCCTGGTTCTAAGGGGGGGGTCCTCCTGGCCATGAAGTAAGCCATGCATGCAGTTAACAGTGTTTTTTATGATTGTTTTCCCTGTTTAAAAAAAAATAAAAAATGGAAATCAATTCATTTGCCTGAAGTTTCATTAATTTAGCACGTTTAAAGGAGAACTCTGGCGCAAAATGAACCTTTGGTCTAATAAAACTTTGGTACCTAGTTAACCGTTCTCTAAGATCTGTTTTCATTCTCAAATGTAAAGAGTTTAATCTCTAAACTGTTTACCTTATAATGCTAGTATGACAGACTGATCTCATGAAGTAGCGTCTGTATGACACGCCAATTCGTATTTCCTTTTTTGGCGTGCGATAAACACGCATAATTTCTTTTCAGCGTGTTTATGAACGCTGTTGACTTAACGTTATTACTGTATATATAAATATGACTTACCTCAACCCCGTCCCTAAACCTACCCGTCACTAGGGTTAATGGCATTTATGACTGTTCCCTTACCATCCTAGGAAAGAAAAACATAGCTCCCCAGATGTAGATGTACATTTTGCTTTGTTTCGCTCGGACATTTGACGGAGTGTACAGACACGCGGAATGACGCGGACGTTGATGGCGTAGACATACACGCGGATAGCTCAAAATGCGTCGAGATAACACGCCACTTGACTCGAAATTGGCGTGTATGTTTACGCAAAAGTCATGATGTCATGTTGCGTATGAGGGCATTTAATAAGTAAAAAGAAATCGCTAGTTAATACCACTAACAAGGCTTAAAATAACCCTACATTAACACAGTCGCATGATAAGGGTCCCTACATGCAAAATGAAGCATTGAGAACTTTGTAGGTGTACAGACCGTTTAATAAGAACTTATGAAGTCCACTTCGTTTATACACAGCAGGACCTTTGGAAAACAGTCTCGATAAGTCGAACCACGAACGATGTGCCAAGTGAGCTGAACTGTAAAAAGTTCAGTAAACTTCTGAACTATATGAACAGCGTTCGTGGTTCGACTTGTCGACTATTTTCTCCTGCCTGTATACACGAAGTGGATTGTCTTTATAAAGTATCATCTTATTACGTTACGTTACTGTGTTAGTGTGGGGCGATTTTGGTATAAACTAGCGATTTCTTTTTACTTATTATATGCCCCCATATATTAGCGTTATACGTGCACGTGCTCCTTAAAAGCAATCTTATAGATAATTCTATCGAACCAGCAACTATTTTAAAAACGGAACAATTGACTCAAATTTCCTGACTGATTTCAGCATTTTCGCCATTTTTTTTAAAAAGATGTGCCAATGCTTTAATTCCAAATTAAAGGGATTCAGTCGTGAGTACAATGTTATCATTCGCACAGTCTGTGGGTGTGATCTCAAGGAAGCTTATATATAAGCATCTGTCCTGCGCACAAGAAATATATCTGTTTTTCCTTTCAGAGCGAAGTGTACACATTTTTTACTTTTCCATTCGGGCTCAGCCTAACTCTGCATGGGTTCAACATGTGCATAGAGGCAGCATTTTCAATGCTGAGACACAATGGGCTCAGAATATCTGCTCATCTGGATGATTATCGTACATGCGCTCACTCACGGGAGTGTGCAGAATGGGACACAGAGATGCTCTCTTCTCGTTTCACGAATCTGGGGTCCAGAATCATCTACGCCAAAAGCCAGCTGATTCCATCTCATGAGAGAACCCGGCATACTTTGCTCTTGGAAAGAATGATAATGGCGTTTTATCAGTGCCTAGCCCAGTTTCGCAGGGGAACCTTGGTATTGTTCAGGACCTGAATCTTTGAGATGGTCCTCAATGCAGAACATGGAATGCAGGGAGAGGAGTTGGATCCAAATTCAACCTGATTCCTAACCCCACCCCTAATCCTCACCCCTTTAGATCTGGATCCAACTCCAACTCTATTATTATTATTATTTTTTTTTTCAGTTCAGTTCATCTTTAAGTTCTTTAGCCTTTGTAGGGCTGTTGCTCTCCACCGACAGCGCTGATCAAAAGCATGATAGGAAACCACTGTCGACACAGCTTAATGCTCATTGGTTTAAACAACCGTGATGTATTGTTGTATTTTAAAATGTTTGATTTTAAAACTCTGATATCATGTTTTATGTGTATATGTCACAGGCTGGCTCAGTTCTTTCTTTTTTTTTTTTTTTTTTTTTCTTTTTTTTTTTTCCCTCTGCCTAATTAAAGGAAACTTAAGAAGTGCAGCTAACCAAGGGGCAGAAGGAAATGTGGCTGGCGGGGGTAGTCAGGGAGTAGCTCAATTGTTGGTGCCATGGTTTATGGGGGGGCCATGGATACCCCGTTTTAGTGGGGAGAAGGGAAAATTTAGCTCATGGAGGTCTCAGGTAGAAGCTATGCTGAGGGCCCAAGGGCTAACTACACAACAAGGTGTGGACTTTTTGTTGGCAGCTTTAGATGGGGAGGCGAGGCGTCAGGCGCGGTTATTCAAGACAGAGGAGAAGGCTGATGCTAAGGCACTGCTGGACGCCCTGCAGAGCAAGTATGGTGATGGAGGAAGTCGAGCCCAGCGGAGGTCCAGGTTCTTCAGCTGTAGGCAAGGTCAGGATGAGGGAGTGGGATCCTTTATCTTGAAATTGCAGGAACTTTATTTCGACTGGCAAGGACGTGAACCAACCCTAGAGGAAGAGGGCGAGTACCTGTTAGATCAGTTCACCTTGAACTTAAGACCAGGCCCAATCCAGCAGGAGATTCATCGGCAAGTGCGCCGCAATCCACAGTTGACGTTTGCCGCTGTCTGCACTGAGGCTGTGGCTCTTGAGCAGGAGCAGCAACATGGAGAAGACCACACCTGGGTCAGACGGGCTGTGACACCCACCGTAGCAACCTCACCAGTTAACACCCTGCACTGTAATGCATCCGACTTAAGTCAATTGAAAAGCGAACTCCAGGCAGAACTGCGCAAAGAAGTGACAGAGCAGCTGAAGGGTTTGAGTGCCTCCATTGTTGAAGAAATCCGCAAACAAATATCACCCACCCCCCTAATGGCCAGTCAGCCCGACATACCACCCCTAACTGTCATCCCACCCCAACTGCCCAGTGGTCCAACTGCACGATCAAGACCTCAACAGACACCACCAGGCAGGGGTTCTTTCCAGTGGGATGCCGAGGGGAGGCCCATATGCAGGGACTGTGGAGGAGTTGGGCATATCCAGAGGTATTGTCCAACTCGCCGTAGGTCGACTTCGGGTTTTTAGTGCCCCCTGCCACTGAGGGGCGCGTGGCAGGGACTGTTGCCCACTCTGCTGGAGTGACCAAGTCCCAGCTTGTAGGAGAATGTCCATATGTTGAGGTGGAGGCTAATGGAAAAATGATCTCTTGTGTCCTTGACACTGGCTCACAAGTCACTTTGGTGAGTAAAGCCTTTTTTATAAGACATTTTGGGAATATTGACATGAATTGTGCCCATGACTCTCCATGGCTAACCTTACGAGCTGTTAATGGACTGCAGATACCGTATGTTGGTTATGCAATTGTTGATTTCGCTGTTGGCGGTGTCCAGATTCCACAGAAGGGGATGGTGGTGGTTGAAGATGGGTGTATGGGAGCAGACTTCGCCATTCTAGGCATGAACGTAATTGCACACTGTTGGAGTGAATTGACCAAGGGTAAGCACCCCGGATTGACAGCTTTTAAGTCTCTTGTGTCGCCTGTAGCAGGTCATGTTTGGGAACAAGCCTTCTCCGTTTGCCAGAGGGTGATAGTTGAAGGGCCTGCCATTCCCTTTCAAGGGGTTGCTCGACTGCCTCGACAGCCACCAGTGGTTATCCCCCCTGAGTCTGAGATGGTGGTATGGGCTCAACTTCAGGAAGGAGCCCCCAAGATGGTCCTTAATGCATTAATAGAACCCCTCGAGGACCAGGATGGGGAATGGTATGTAGCGCGGTCCCTGGTGATGGTGAGTGGAGGTAAGCTGCCAATGAGGATGTGCAACCCAAATCCTTATCCAGTAGAGGTCCCACTGCGCCGCCCATTGGCTAAGGTGACACAGACTGATGAGTGTGATGTACAAACGGGACAGGAGTTAGTAGTCGAGCCTGACGACTCTGGAGCTGTGGAAGTGGCAATTCGAGCTGTGACTAACCCCTCTGAATCTTCTACTCTTACAGATCTCCATCCTTGCTTTGCCATTGAGGGAGACAGTCTAAACCCAGATCAACACCAACGCCTCCTGCAGCTCTTAAAGAAATGGATTAGCGTGTTCTCCTCGCACGATGACGACTTTGGCAGAACCAATGCAGTACAACATCAGATACCCACAGGTGATGCCCCGCCTTGTCGAGAGCGCTACCGTCCTGTCCCCCCAAGTCTGTACCCGGAACTGAGGACCCTTCTCCAGGGCATGCTGGACAGTGGGGTGGTTCGTGAAAGCTCTAGTCCATGGGCAGCCCCAGTAGTCCTGGTTAAAAAGAAGGATGGCAGTTGGAGGTTCTGTGTGGATTATCGTAAGCTGAATGCAGTCACGCACAAGGATGCTTATCCGCTACCTCGCATCGAAGAATCCCTCACCGGGCTGAAGAGGGCCCAATGGTATTCAACACTCGACCTCGCTAGTGGATACTGGCAAGTAGAGATGGACCCCCAAGACCGGCAGAAGACTGCATTCACCACCCCCATGGGCCTCTATGAATTTGACCGCATGCCTTTTGGCCTGTGTAATGCACCCGCAACCTTCCAGAGGCTCATGCAAAGGTGCTTGGGGTCCATGGTGCATGACTTTCTGTTAATTTATTTGGATGATGTGGTGGTGTTTTCCCCTGACTTTGACAGCCATCTTCACCACTTAGAACAGGTGTTTTGGAGGTTGCATGAGCATGGCCTGAAGTTGCAACCAAGGAAGTGCAAGTTGTTTCAGCAACAGGTGACTTACTTGGGCCATGTCATCAGCAACCAGGGAGTAGCCACTGACCCTCAAAAGACAGCTGTGGTGAAGGAATGGCCTGTCCCACAAACCATCAAACAGGTGCGTTCCTTTCTGGGCTTTGCGGGGTATTATAGGAGATTTATACATGGCTTTTCACAAATTGCTGCCCCTCTTCATACCTTGCTGAAAGGAACGGCCACTGTTCGACAGGGAAATACCCAGGTGAATTGGACCGAAGCTTGCCAGGAATCCTTTGACAGACTTAAGAAAGACTTGGTACGTGCCCCGGTTCTTGCATATGCGGACTTCTCTCTCCCCTTCCGGTTGTATACTGATGCCAGCCTGGAGGGCTTGGGAGCAGTATTGGCCCAAGAACAGGATGGACAAGAGAGAGTAATAGCTTTTGCCAGCCGGAGTCTGCACCTCACGGAAAGAAATGATCAAAATTACAGCTCATTTAAACTCGAACTTTTAGCTCTGAAATGGGCGATAACAGAGAAGTTCAAAGATTACCTGTGGGGGGCCACCATAGAAGTTTTTACAGACAATAATCCGCTTGTACATCTAGCTACTGCCAACCTGGGAGCTGTGGAGCAACGTTGGGCGAACCAGCTGGCCAACTACCGGTATACCATCAAGTTTCGCCCTGGTAGAACTAACCAAAATGCTGATGCCCTTTCCAGGTTGCCAGGCGAGTGCACTGAGGCTGTTGTAAGGGTGGTGGCTGAACCAGCTGATTCGGCCCATCCTGCAGAGGACATCCTTCAGACTCCGGACCGGTGGTATAACTGTCAGTTTCAGGACCCAGGGCTGCAACTCCTGTGGGCTTGGAAAGCTGCGAACACGCTCCCACCCCCTCAGGAACGAAAAGGGGCTCCTCATCAGGTAAAGCGACTTCTGCTCGATTGGGAACGCATTGTAATTCGTGACAATTTACTGAAACGCAGATGTGCTGACCCAAGGACTGGTGAGGTATATTGGCAGGTGTTGGTCCCAGAGCAGGAAGCGCAAAAGTTATGGCAACAGTATCACGAAAGCTTGGGTCATCAAGGAGCAGAGAAGGTTTGGTCGGTATTGAGGAGACGTTTCTTTTGGCCAAGTATGCTGAGAAGTGTGGAGACCTGGACTGCGGCCTGTCCTCGTTGCCTCCGACAGAAGCCTGGACCTGGGTTAAGAGCCCCCCTGGTGCCGATCCCTACGTCCTACCCCTTTGAGGTATTGGGAATAGACTATTTGTCATTGGGAAGACCAGGGGACCCTTTCCCCTATATATTGGTCATGACTGACCTCTTCTCCAAGTATGCCTTTGCAGTTCCAACAAAAGAGCAGTCCGCGACCACGACAGCCAAAGCCCTGTACAGTGCTGTGATTCAGGTGGTGGGGTGCCCAGAAAGAATTCTCTCTGACCGTGGGGGTGCTTTCCAGTCAGCGGTAATGGAACAACTGTGCCAGTTGTATGGATGTAAACAGTCCCGAACCACCCCTTACCACCCTCAAGGTAATGGTGTGTGTGAGAGGTTTAATCAAACCTTGCTGTCTCTCCTTAGTTCTCTTTCAGAAGCTGATCAGAACCACTGGCCACAGAGTCTCCCTGCATTGCTACAGGCTTATAATAACACCACCCATAGTTCCACTGGTATGACCCCACATTTCATCGTATTTGGCCGGCATGCGCGCCTCCCAGTGGACTGGGTCGTAACTTCATCCCCTCCCAATTTAAGATATTCCCTGTCGGATTGGGTGAAGCAACACTATAGAACTCTGACACAAGCCTACAACGTGGTAAAGGCGAATGTTCAGAGGCAACAACAGAAGGACCAGCGAAGGTACGATCGACGGGCCAAGGTGGACTCACTTCTGCCAGGGGAACGTGTCCTCCCAAGGAATTTTCGCAGACGTGCAAAGGGCAAGCTGGCACCGCGTTGGGGCCCGGATGTCTGGGTGGTGGTAGCCCGACCTCGAGCGGATCGACCCGTTTATGTAATCTGTCCAGAAGGCCATGAAGGCCCCACTAAGACCATCCACCGCAATAATCTGCGCTGTTGCCCAGTGAACATATCCAGAGAGGATCCTTTGGAAGGGGAACCATCTATAAGCCAACCACAGCCCATGTCCTGGTATCCGGTCATAGCCGCTCCACTCGTCCATCAGCACCAGCTAACTGGTCATACCTCCACCACCACTTCAGTCGTACCGAACCCAGAGGGAGGTCTGTTGTCTGCAGCTAGTGGAGTAGACCTAACGACACAGACCCCAAGCCCGTCAACCGAAGAGCCGACGGGCGAACTGGAACACCGAGCACCGCCTGAAACCGTGTCCTGTCTGCCAAGCCTCCCTATGATGAGTCCAACGGGTGGGGCAGTAAGGCGGTCACAAAGATCCACCCGGGGGCAGCCCCCAACCAGGTACAGGAACATATAGAAAGTGGTCGGGACGACCAATAGAAAAGTGGGGGGGAAATGTCACAGGCTGGCTCAGTTCTTTCTTTTTTTTTTTTTTTTTTTTTTTTTTTTTTTTCCCTCTGCCTAATTAGAGACATTAGGGCCTTACTGTGTGATGGTTTTACTGTGTGTGGAAACGTATTTGCACTTTGATTTGTAGTGGGTATTCACTGTACGTATGCATCAGAATTTGTAGTGGGTTTTGTTGTTTCTATTACTTCTGCCCTATTTGACTCTTTTTAGATCTGTGTTATGTACAAACCTGGCAACCCACTTCCTGTTTTTTTACAATGCCCATATTTGGACTACTTCCTCTCCCAATAATGTGACTTAATTAGTTTATTTGGTACTCATTACTACATTGCTCCTCTCTGCCCATATTTGGACTATACTTCCTGTCACTGATTGAATAGACAAGAATTGATGATTGCCTATGCCTTGCAATTGATGATGATTTCAATTAGCAAACTAATGGTCTAACAACCACTCATGCCCTGGTTGAAGGATATAAAAGCTGGTTCTTTGGAAAAGAGAAGGGAGATTTTTTGTCTGGCTGCAGTTGTGCTGCGATTGTGTCTTTGGGTGCTCTACGGCTCTGCAAAGGATGTCCAGGTTTCAAGGCCTTTCGTCGGAACGTTGATGTACTACAACTATATTCCCTCAACGCTCTCTATTGCTGCCTGAAGGGCCGTAATTCTATTTTTCTTCAACACAGTGTGAGTGCGTGCCCATTTGATACTCGTGGCTGTCGTGGTCATTGTGATTGCTTTCTTCCAGCCTCCGCTATACGCAGCTTGTGGCTCCAGAGTCTGCCGTTTTCCTGAAGATCGTGTGGCTACCCTCGAACCTCCCTCAACGCTCGCTATCACTGCCTGAAGGGCCGTAATTCTATTTTTCTTCAACACAGTGTGAGTGCGTGCCCATTTGATACTCGTGGCTGTCGTGGTCATTAGGGCCCAAGCCCTGAAAGGGCGAAGGCCCTATTGTTTTCCTAAGGATTATTTATTAGGGCCCAAGCCCTGAAAGGGCGAAGGCCCTATTGTTTTCCTTGCGATTATTTTTCTTCTCTATTATTATTATAATAATTATTATTTTACTACCTTTTGGGCACTTTTGGGGCCCTTAACGTGCTCGAAAACTCTTGAAACTTTGCACACGGGTCAGAACCCGCGGCCATCAGAGCCGGGCTGAAGCTGGTACCTGGGCGTGGCAGGGGGGCTCGTCAGCGCCCCCTGGAACGGGGTCCGAACACTCGGTCCATAACTCAAACACGCTTGCATGTAATAATATGAAACTCGGTACACATGTTGATCTCATCGTTTCATCTATACCTCGCGCTCTTACTTTTTACCCCAGCCCAACAGGAAGTCGGCTATTGAGGTTTGTTTGTAAAACGCTCGCAATGGTATTTGAAATACTCCTCCTAGAGCTTTGATCCACATTCGACGAAACTCGGTCAGCGTGAAGTCAAGACATTGAGGATGAAAGTTTGCGAGGGGATTTTTGATATCTCGAACGGTTTGTCCGTGGCGAGGAAACGAAATCATGGCGAGAAACGTGAAACAGGAAGTGTGTTATAACCTCAGCATACATTAACTGATCTTGATGAAACTTCAGCAGTCTGTTTGCTGTAAGAGGACGATCACATGGATTTGACTATTGTGAGTCAAAGTTATAGCGCCACCAACTGGCAGCAGGAAGTGTGTCACTTTCAAAATGCTTTGATATCACCCTTTTATTTTTACCCGATTTGCTTCAAACTTAATCTGTATAATGTAAATACATAGCAGATGAAGACCTGTGAATGGATTCTTGATATCTTTGATACTGTTGCCGTGGCAGAGCATTAAACTTTAAAATTCTTTTTTTTTGATGATTTTGAGACTCTTAGCGGCTTTTGGGGCCCTTAACGGGTTTGAAAACTCTTGAAACTTTGCACACAGGTCAGATTCCACAGCCGTCAGAGCCGGGCTGAAGATGGTACCTGGGTGTGGCAGGGGGCTAGACAGCGCCCCCTGGAACGGGGTCCGAACACTTGGTCCATAACTCAAACACGCTTGCATGTAATAATATGAAACTCGGTACACATGTTGATCTCATCGTTCATATATACCTCAAACTATTACTTTTTACCCCAGCCCAACAGGAAGTTGGCTATTGAGGTTTGTTTGTAAAACGCTCGCAATGGAATGTGCAATACTCCTCCTAGAGAATTCAAACACACGGCACGAAACTCGGTCAGCATGAAGTCAAGGCATTGAGGATGAAAGTTTGCGAGGGGATTTTTGATATCTCGAACGGTTTGGCCGTGGCGAGGAAACGAAATTATGGCGAGAAACGTGAAACAGGAAGTGTGTTATAACTTCAGCATACATTAACTGATCTTATGAAACTTCAGCAGTGTGTTCGCTGTAAGAGGACGATCACATGGATGTGACTATTGTGAGTCAAAGTTATAGCGCCACCAACTGGCAGCAGGAAGTGTGTCACTTTCAAAATGCTTTGAAATCACCCTTTTATTTTTACCCGATTTGCTTCAAACTTAATCCGTATAATGTAAATATACGACAGATGTAGACCTGTGAATGGATTCTTGATATCTTTTAAACTGTTGCCGTGGCAACGCATCAAACTTTACCATTCTTTTAGGATGCTTTTGAGACCCTTAGCATGCTTCAAATCGCATGAAACTCGACAGACACATCACATTTATTAGCCAGTAGACATGTGCAAAGTTTCAGAAACGGGCGTGGTGAGGGCTCAGTAGCACCACCTTTTGACAAAAGTGGGGTTGTTAGTTTAACTAGAGTTACAAAAATCGGTATGTATATTGTACTCCTCGAGCCGGACAACTTTCTAATTGACACTCATTAGCTAGGACCCACAGAAAGTCAGATATCTTTGTTTGAATGTAGAGAAAATCTTAGAATTTTGCCAGTCTCTCAGTGTCTCTCTGTGTGAGTGAGAGGAGGGGCGCCTGTCAGGTTAATTTTAACCCTTTATTTGCTGTGTGCGACTTCTCTGGCATTTTCGGGGGCCTTAACATCCTCTAAAACTCTTGAAACTTTGCACACGGGTCAGAACCCATGGCCATCAGGGCCGGGCTGAAGCTGGTCATCGGGCGTGGCAGGGCGGCTCGACAGCGCCCCCTGGACTGGGATTCGAACATTTGTTCATAAATCAAACACACTTGCGTGAATTAATATGAAACTCGGTACAATTATAGATCACATCAGGCCAAACAACTTTCGTGCTCTAAGTTTTACGACAATTAAAATGGAAGTTGAGAATTATGGGTTGTTTGAATAGTTGTCCTAGGAGAAATACATCAAATTACAACGCATGTGTTTACCAATCACAACCAAACTCGGTGTGCAAGAAGTCAAGACATTGAGGATGAAAGTTTGTGAGGGGATTTTTGATATCTCAAACGGTTTGGCCGTGACGAGGAAACGAAATTATGGCGAGAAACGTGAAACAGGAAGTGTGTTATAACTTCAGCATACATTAACATATCTTGATGAAACTTCATCAGTGTGTTCGCTGTAAGAGGACGATCACATGGATGTGACTATTTCGAGTCAAAGTTATAGCGCCACCAACTGGCAGCAGGAAGTGTGTCACTTTCAAAATGCTTTGAAATCAACCTCTTATTTTTACCCGATTTGCTTCAAACTTCATCTGTATAATGTAAATACATGGCAGATGAAGACCTGTGAATGGATTCTTGATATCTTTGATACTGTTGCCGTGGCAACGCATCAAACTTTAAAATTCTTTTTTTTTTGATGATTTTGAGACTCTTAATGGCTTTTGAGGCCCTTAACGGGTTTGAAAACTCTTGAAACTTTGCACACAGGTCATATCCCACAGCCATCAGGCCCGGGCTGAAGATGGTACCTAGGCGTGGCAGGGGGGCTAGACAGCGCCCCCTGGAACGGGGTCCGAAAACTTGGTCCATAAATCAAACACGCTTGCATGTAATAATATGAATGAAAAACTTCATCTGTATAATGTAAACAGATGAAAAACTTCATCTGTATAATGATGAAAAACAGATGAAAAACTTCATCTGTATAATGTAAACATACGGTAGATGTAGACCTGTGAATGGATTCTTGATATCTTTTAAACTGTTGCCGTGGCAAAGCTTCAAACTTTGAAATTATTTTAGGATGCTTTTGAGACTCTTAGCATGCTTGAAATTGCATGAAACTCAACAGACACATCACATTTATTAGCCAGTAGACATGTGCAAAGTTTCAGAAACGGGCATGGTGCAGGGACTAAATAGCGCCACCTTTTGACAAAAGTGGGGTTGTTATTTTTATCTACAGTTACAAAAATCGTTATATACATTGTACTCCTCAAGCCAGACAACTTTCTAATTCATAGTCATTAGCTCAGACCAAGAGGAAGTCAGATATTTTGGTTTGAATATGGTGAGACTCTCTCTGAGCCTACGTCCGTGTATGGCAAGCCCTTTTAACATTTAAAAGCTAAGTTTGCCTATCCGGAAATTAACATTGTAGATATCAACAATGTCTTTCTGTCTAGTCGTAATTACATTTTGGATAGTTTGTATTATCATTTAAGATATCTGTAACATAATTGTGACTAGTCAAAATGACAGACTATGGCAAGCCGTTTTAACATTTAATCATGAAAGGGCCAAAGCCTTCGGCACCGCCACCCCGGTGCCTTTAGGTAACTAAAGGAGCCAGGGGTTGCGGTGCCACCGGCTTGGGCCCGCCATCGCTGCTCGCAGCTATATTTATTATTAAATATTTTGTAACCTTTTGGGCATTTTTGGGGCCCTTAACGTGCTCGAAAACTCTTGAAACTTTGCACATGGGTCAGAACCCGCGGCCATCAGAGCCGGGCTGAAGCTGGTACCCGGGCGTGGCAGGGCGGCTCGTCAGCGCCCCCTGGAACGGGGTCCGAACACTTGGTCCATAACTCAAACACGTTTGTATGTAATAATATGAAACTCGGTGCACATGTTGATCTCATAGTTTCATCTATACCTCGCGCTTTTACTTTTTACCCCAGCCCAACAGGAAGTCGGCTATTGAGGTTTGTTTGTAAAACGCTCGCAATGGAATGTTAAATACTCCTCCTAGAGCTTTGATCCAAATTCGACAAAACTCGGTCAGCATGAAGTCAAGACATTGAGGATGAAAGTTTGCGAGGGGATTTTTGATATCTCGAACGGTTTGGCCGTGGCGAGGAAACGAAATCATGGCGAGAAACGTGAACCAGGAAGTTTGTTATAACTTCAGCATACATTAACTGATCTTGATGAAACTTCAGCAGTGTGTTCGCTGTAAGAGGACGATCACATGGATGTGACTATTGTGAGTCAAAGTTATAGCGCCACCAACTGGCAGCAGGAAGTGTGTCACTTTCAAAATGCTTTGATATCACCCTTTTATTTTTACCCGATTTGCTTCAAACGTCATCTGTATAATGTAAACATACGGCAGATGTAGACCTGTGAATGGATTCTTGATATCTTTGAAACTGTTGCCGTGGCGACGCATCAAACGTTACCATTCTTTTAGGATGCTTTTGAGACCCTTAGCATGCTTGAAAATTGCATGAAACTCGACAGACACATCACATTTATTAGCCAGTAGACACGTGCAAAGTTTCAGAAACGGGCGTGGTGAGGGCTCAGTAGCGCCACCTTTTGACAAAAGTGGGGTTGTTAGTTTTATCTACAGTTACAAAAATCGGTATGTATATTGTACTCCTCGAGCCGGACAACTTTCTAATTGACACTCATTAGCTAGGACCCACAGAAAGTCAGATATGTTTGTTTGAATGTGGTCTTGCTCAATCTGAGCCTATCTCTGTCTTTGCCTGTCTGTGTATGTGTGTGTGTTTGTAGGGGGAGGGGTCTTAACCATTTCACTCCTGTGTGTATGGCCTGCATAAAAAAATATGCCTTAAGCCTGGTATTTTTTTAAATAAGTTTTTTTTTTTTATAAGTAAAGGCATATAACCAGTTTAATTGTAGTGCATTAATAGTTTTATATAATTAGTTTATTAATTAATTAACTTGGTCCATAAACTTGATCTGAAAATTTGGTCCATAAATCAAACACACTTGCATGTAATAATATTTGAGTGTTAATCACATCATGTTTTCAGTTTGAATATAAAATATATAAATTATGTAAAAAAAATAAAGTTGATCCAGCTGGAGCGCAGGCTGAGAATAGCGCTGTCATGACTGGATCAGAGATCATCAGTCATGCCTCTCATACCTTACGCGCACACCACGCCCACTTACATCAGATCACATCAACATGTCAGCCGGAGGGATAACGAGGGTCGTCTTTTGGATTCAAGAATTTCTTACAACAAGATGGCAAAAGAACAGCGCTTTGCAAGACATGCAACGTTAAGATCGCGGACAGTCAGATGACAACCTCCAATTTCGTCCGTCATTTGAAGAGCCATGCCCAGTAAGTGCTTGTCAATTTGTTAATGTTATCTGGTTAGCTCGTTCGTAGTTAGCTAGCTAATGTAAGTTAAAGGAGAACTCCGGCGCAAAATTACACATTGTTACCTAGTCAACCGTTATCTGAGATTTGTTTTCATGACTGCCGAATGTAAATAGTTTTATCTATAAAAACAGTTTAGCCTATAAGTGACGTCCGACATTCTGCATATTGTGTTATTTTTGTTAAGCCCCACTAAAGGCATAAAAAACTGTAAAGCACAATCAAGTTTTCACACTATATTCCAAGACTTCTAAAGTCATTCAATAGCTTAATGTGTGGTAAAATTAATATTTTAGTCTCTAAGTTAAAGTTAACGGAAAGTCATCTCGCCTCAGTCATTCTCCATGCATCAGCATTACACGCGTCGCGTTCGGTTGCGACAGTAACACGACGACACTCTCTTCAAGATCAATGTTCCCAATATTATACTTTATTTGTAGATAAGGCATAAAGGTCTATGATTTGCATAAAATGACTATCTTGCTGGAGTGGAGTTTATTGCCCTTTAGAATACACTAAGCATTAGTGCTGCACGATTAATTATATCGCAGTCGTAATAGCGATCTCAAACCTATGCAATTATATAACGCAAAATGCCGCGATTTTATATGAAATAAACAAAGTAGGGCTATTAGCGCAGCATCTCTTGTCATCCTTTGACTAGTGTTACAAGATCCCCCTCTTATTGGTTCAAATGCCTTTTCGCATTTTGCACGACAAGAAGTGAAAAGCTGCCTGTGAGTGCCCTAGATTAGAATAGATGAGACTCGCATAATGCGCATGCACTGACCGTGTGCCAGCCCAGAATAAACAGTTCTCTTTCGAGCTTGAACGAACAATAGCACACACAATTATGCCAAAATGTGGTTTTGTCTAGTATCTTCATAACATAAGAAAAGTCTATGGATGAAAAGAGTTGTATGAGGCGCGTGTGAGATCCGCGTCTCGGCAACGGGTGCTCTTAAAGGGCCAGCAGCGAATAAAGCGTTCTTTCAGTAAAGTTAAAAGAACAAAGGGAAATTAGAAAATTACTCACTGATCTTGAGTAAAGAACTTTTGTAGCTTTAATAAGGATTATTATATATATAATTTATGATTCAGGCAGCGCAGACTGTTTGATAACTTTATTCAATTTCTGTACCTGTTAAGACAGGAAGGGCACAGGTAAATATGTTTTTTATTATGGGTTTATGTGGGGATTGTTTGAAGTTCACTTAATTTAAAAAGCTGTTATATATTTTTTTTAAGCCTAATAATTTTTTAAAAGTTGATGGCTTTCAATTGATGGAATCACTGTAATGTTGGTTTGGTTGATGGTTTATTGATCATTATAGGTGTTATCAATCATTTATTGTTGTTGTTGTTTTTAGTTTGAGTTGAGAAATAAACATTAATCTGTGTGTGCATTTTACTTTAGAACCAAGCAAGTTGGACTCATGAAACCATTTTATTATATCGGAGTCGCAAATCGCAATTGCAATATTGGCTCAATAATGGCAATATGACATTTTCCCAAATCGTGCAGCCCTACTAAGCATAGATTATAGATACCATCCCTTCGCTATGTTCTTTTCAATGTGAAGCGTTGCGTGCTGTGACTTGGTGTTGCTTCAAGTGCATCATTCTGCACACGGGATGCGCATGATTGCTTATAATACTTTGGGGAGACAAGGGGGCGTGGCCTAAGGGAATATCACTCGTGATGTTAAGTGATGTTACCCCGCCATCGCTGATACAACCTTTAGCAGTCATGTTTTTGCTTCTTGAGAGAGAGAGAAAGTGTGTGTGTGTGTGTGTGTGTGAGCAGTGGCGGTTCTAGGCGGGGGCCTGGGGGGGCCAGTGCCCCTGCGACAACAAGCTTGGACCCCCTTGTGGCCCCCTAAATGTGGAGTCAGTGTGAAATATTTTTTTTATAGTGTGTCACGCATTGAGCATGACAGTCACTCGTTTCAGTCTTTTGTCTCACACTCCCGTCACACATTGTATTTCTCATGCGGAAAAACTATTAATAATATATTTAATATACGCAATTTCTCTGGCCGCGCCGCTCTCACGTGAGAATCAAGCGCGTCTCGCCTGGAGTTCAGCAGTCGACCCTGCTACGCATCAGCCAATCAAAAAAAGAGAAGTGCTACTTAATAGCCAATCAGAAAAGGGCACTATTGTATCTGGGTAAAATTTAACGCAACAACCAATGAAAAAAAGCATATCCTGGAATTGTTCATATGATTCTGTTACAACATCTTCCGAAAGTTTCTTCACCCGTCCCACAGATGAAACTAATCACTGGAGCTCCGAACATCACTTGGAGCACGGAGTAAGTCATGATCTCCTGTTTTAATGTTACAACAAATTCACAACTTGTTTGACAAAAACTATGACAACTTGACTGATGTAAGATGAATCTTTCCCGTAGCGTAAGCTAGCTTACGCAATGCTCGTTCCCTCATCTAGAGAGAACCGAGGTTACGTTAGGTAATCGATTCGTTTCCCATTTAATTAGTATCAGTCTGTAACTTAGACAACAGTTTTACAGCCTGTTCACTGACAACACCTGCTCAGAACAAGTAGTCTAGGCCTAGTCATCTTATTACACGAATCACGATGACTGACATATTGTCACATTATAAACATCTCTCTCTCCAAATAGGCTTAATAATTTTATTAGCACTAGATAAATTAAAGTGTAATGCATAGTCGATTTTAAAACATCTCTCTCTCCAAATAGGCTTAATAATTTTATTAGCACTAGATAAATTAAAGTGTATTGCATAGTCGATTTTATAGGTCACTTTTAAAATCATGTCATATTTTTATAATTATATCCTGGCCAAGGATGCATTAATTATTGCTTCTGTCTTTCAAAGATGTCAGGAAAAAAAACAATTATAAAAAAGCTCACTCACCCTGAGAGGAAAGCCCCCTAAAAAGGCCAGTTT
>NW_024121821.1:3157222-3176460 GCF_016745375.1 Pimephales promelas
GAAGGGTAATTAGATGTTTGATGTCTAAATTATTAATGATGAAATTCATCATCCTCTGAATCCTTCAGGGCCCCAAAATCACGTTCATACAGTAGCCTGTGTTTATTAATTACCACATGGAAAGCTTTCGCCATTTTTTTAAACATGTTTGTCCGATCCACACAAAAGTTGATATGATGTGGATTTATAGTAATGTGAATAACATGGGGAGACTGTGATACTAAATATGTCCACTAGGGGCCACTGGATAAGAAAGCCTTTCACAAAGGACAATAATAAGACAATATCATCTGTCTCTTTTAATGTAACATATAGCATAATATGTATTAAAGATTCACTGATGTCCAAGTATGACCAGTTAATTATGTTTTATGGCATAATTAGACATGACGCATCATATTTTCATACCATGATAGTTGGTTTTATCATGGAATTGAATAACATTGCAAAAAAGGTTGTGAATGAAATTTCAAATTTATTTATGAATAATGCAAGTATTGTCGAATAAGGAGTTTCTGACTATATGAACACAGACACACATTAATCATCATTGTCAGATATTGCCCTCATGCACACTGCACAGGATAAGAAATTGTTTTCTAAAGGTTTCCATCAGTTTGAATATTTATTAAGACACAATTTTGCAATCTTTACAAATTTCTCACAATACAATACAATACAATACAATATATTTTGAGTTGTGGAATGAATAACTTTGGTGTCATGTATGTGCTAAACTGAAAGCATATAACATATAGGCACAACATGACACCCACTCGGAAAAATGTGCAGCCCCAAAATTAACTGATTTTTTTTGTTGCCAGTGAAATAATTTTTTATTGCAGAGCTATTATTAGAATTTTTACAAATATATAACTATTATATGATTCACTTTTGCAGGCATAGTGCACTGGTCCTCTATCTGCTTGTTTTTGTACACCAGAACGCAGATTTATATGCAGCTACATACATTTTTTATTATATAGCAATAAGTAAAACAACAATAAATTCTAACTTTTAATGAAAAAGTTATGCTGGTTAATAGACTCTTTATGTAACACTTAATTTTATTGATTAAAACTGCAAATTTCCAGCCCTTGAAACTGCCATGAAAATGAATAATCAAGTCATGTAAATATCTATAGGCAACATCATTTAGATGTTAGAAATTCATATTTAGCATTCATAAAATATTTGCCATATTACATTCATTGACAGCAAAAATGTTCTGACTTTCCTCAATCATATATCAGCCTTCAGCGACTTGAACTAGAAATATATTAAAAAATTGTGTGCGTACACTATGGTACATCACCTCATGAATATCAAGTATGTGCCAAAAGTTTTATGGCAGGCAAAATTTGCATATAACACTACGGTTTTACTATCCATAAATGTATTTGACTTATAGTTGTGTTTTGACGAGTCATAATTATAACTTGACTATTCAAAATGATAATTAGATATATGCAATTATACATTGAACTATAGTACAAAATTTGATTGGGGATGTTTCTAAAGTTTTGACTACACTAACACTATTTTACATATGGGCTATGTATAATGACGTCATAGATGTTTTATATTGACGTGTCGGCCTACAAAAGTGTGCCATCCCTGCACCACACTATTATGATCAGTCAAAAATGCAGAATAGATAAATAGAATTGGATTTTTGACTTGACAACACTAAATTGCGACTAGCAGATCCAGTTAAATGCTAACTAGGCTTGCCATATGGCTTTGCTAAATGGGCGCTGGCTAGGATGGCCAATGAACGACGTTTAGGATACTAAAAACACAGGCTTGGCTTATGATTGGACAGTCCAGGAGGAGAGCGTTCATTCTACGGCGCATTTACTACAGGCTTTATGGTAACAACATGGCGACTTACATGAAAGTAAACACGGACTTGGGCTCTCTTGTGCTTATTTAAACGCTTCAAGACGATGACATCTTGATTTTGGACATATCACAGCTTTAAAATGAAACTATCGCGAGTCACATCTTTTTTAATTCGGGGGCGTCACGTGTACCGGGCTCCAGGTTCTGTTTCATGTAATGAACCGATCCGAAATGGAGCTGTCCTCATTAAACAACACTTCTCTGTGTCTGCAGTCAAAGACAGCACTGCACTTGTGTACAGAAAACACGGGGAGCCCTCACAAGTTGTTCAGTAAGCGTGTCACATCCATAGATAATAACACTGTACTGACGTATAAAGTGACCTGCGTGTCCTGAATGATTGACAGGTTGGAGTCATTGGAGATGCCCCGTGTGGGACCCGAGTGTGTCCTGGTGAAGATGCTGGCGGCTCCCATCAACCCCTCGGATTTAAATATGCTTCAAGGCAAGAGCAAAGCATTTAATTAAATTTAATTAATTAAACATTACATAGGCATTGGCTCAGAATCAGGATGTTTGGGCAAATCAAAGTAAAGAAAAAAAAAGTGAAATGTATTATGCACGAGGAAAATGAAAGCTGTTTTGATCTTGCATTGTAATATTGAGGAGTTTTCCACAGTTTATTCCGCTTAATATTTCACTTTAAAAAATAATTTTTGGTATATTTTTAGCTTACCTCAAGGGAATCCAAGATGTTGGTGTCTTTGTTTCCGCAGTAGTTTCAATTTTGATATTTTTAGGTCAAACCTTTCTTGTCTGTCAGTCATATAATGGAGGTCTATGGTCACCACCTCAAAGAGCATGCACAGAGAAGTCCAGATTAAACATGATTTATTGACTCGTAAATGTAAGTACACATTGATGGCCTAAGACACGAAACGAGCGGTTTGTGTGAGAAAACGAGCAGTATTTATATCATTTTTACCTCTTGTTACCACAGCCACGTCCAAGTGATCTGAGGGCGTGGGTGCTTTGTGGTTATAAGAGGTAAAAATGATATAAACTGTTTCTTAGGCCATCAATGTGTACTTACATTTACGAGTCATTAAATCGTGTTTAATCTGGACTTCTCTGTGCATGCTCTTTGAGGTGGTGACCATAGACCTGCATTATATGACTGACAGACAACACCGGTTTGACCTAAAAATATCAAAATTGAAAATACTAACAAAATTGAAAATATTAACAGTTGTGTGCCCATGCCCTGCTGAATGCGTTGAGCTGTCGACCTATTATTTTGACATTTCATAGTAGCCTATTGAAATGCATATCGCGATATGTACATTTGCCATATTTCGCTGTCGTGCATCCTTACAACAGGTTTAAATAATTTTAGAAAAAGTGATTTAATTGCATTGCAGCGTGAAAATTGATTGGGATAATGGCATATTTCTTTCTTTTTGTTGTTTGAACAGGAACGTATGCGCTCTTACCAGAGCTCCCAGCGGTGGGGGGCAATGAGGGCGTGGGTCAGGTGATGGAGCTGGGAGAGCGGGTGACCACACTCAAGCTCGGCGACTGGGTGATTCCTAGAGATGCTGGCTTAGGTGAACATTACACGTGCATTCACACGCCTGGTGTTCCCATAAGGAGATCTCGGGATGTAACAGCCCTGCATTGATCCGCGCAGGTACGTGGAGAACAGCTGCGGTGGTGAACGCTGGTGATCTCGTGAGTTTACCGAAAGACATTCCTCTACTGTCGGCTGCCACTTTAGGAGTCAACCCCTGCACGGCGTTTAGGATGCTCACAGACTTCGAGGAGCTCAAACCAGGTTCTTTCATTTTGCATTTCCCTCAGGTAGGCAGTGCTCAACTGTACTCACCAAAGTCTAACGGTGTATTCTAGGAGACACGGTGATCCAGAACGCGGCTAACAGTGGTGTTGGACAGGCTGTTATTCAGATTGCGGCTGCGAAGGGGATTCGAACCATCAATGTCATCAGAGACAGGTAACCCATCATTGAGGATGTTTACTGTCTTCTTAACCCTCAGGTGCTCTTCGTTTCGGAGTCACACTTGTTATCTTCCCGGCCAAAAGTGACCGGACACCTAAAAATGAAACTTTCTCCATCCCAGTAATACCAATGCAATTTATTTTTGTTCTATAATATTTATTCTTTTTAATTTAGTATTTTGAGACAATTTAATTGAATTTATTAATATTTATGCAATATTTATGGTTTATTTTTGCCATGGAAAAATATATATATATTTATATATATATATATATATATATATTATTTTTTTCAAAAAAACATTAATGCAGTATTTTAATTTAATATAGAGTCTGGGCCTTCAGAAAAAAAATATTTTTTGAAGAAAATTAGCACCATCTGGTTACACTATAGAGAAAAAGCTTAGAATCATGGTGTAACCACTAGATGGCATGTACAGCTCTCTATGGAGAGGCATGTGAATTCCCCAGCTGTTTATGAACACTTTTTTTGTTGTTGTTGGTGGTGGATTTGAATATATAGTTGAAACAATCTCAAAAACTATTTCTTATAAAAAAAATGACAAAAAACAAAAATTCACAATTTTTTTTTTTCATTTTTTTACAATTTCCCATTCATTTCCTATGGGAGTCATTTTTGACCAAAGACCACAAGTGTGACTATTTTTTTTAAGACCACTTAGCATGCTCAGATCATGACCTCAATTTTTTTGTGTGTTCACATACATAATACCATAAAAGTCACAAAGTTTCGTAACATTCTGATGAAGCTGTGATTTTTAAAAATTCAAAACATACTTTTTGTAATCAAAATTTATTGGTGTGTATGTGTATAAAAGTGTGCTTGTATGTGTGTGTGTGTTGGTGGGTGTGTCACCCCTTTCCTGTGGTGTACTTTTTTTTTTTTAGAATTGTGGCCGATTTGTAGATTGTACAAACAAAAATTCAGAGATTTTTTTTTTTTTGTCAATTTCCCATTCATTTCCTATGGGTCGTCATTTTTGACAGAAGAGCAAAAGTGTGACTCATTTTTTACGACCACTTAAATTGCTCGAATCATGACCTCATTTTTTTTGTGTGTTCACATACCCAATGCCATAAAAGTCACCAAGTTTCGTAATTTTCTGAAGAAGCTGTGATTTTTAAATATTCAAAACAGATTTCTTTAATCTCAATTTATTGGTGTTTTTGTGTATAAAAGTGTGTGTGTGTAGGGGTGGGTATGTCTGTTTTGCACTCTTGATATTTTAGAGTGTCACCCCTTCAATGCTAAGCACTTTTTTTCTGCATCGTGGCCGATTTGTAGATTGTACACACAAAAATTCTCAAAGTATTTGTGTTTTTGTCAATTTCCCATTCATTTCCTATGGTCGGTCATTTTTGACCGAAGAGCACAAGTGTGACTATTTTTTTACGACCACTTAGCATGCTCGGATCATGACCTCAATTTTTTTTTGTGTTCACATACCCAATAACATTCCGACAAAAAATTTTCTGACCGAAGAGCACCTGAGGGTTAAAGGAGTAGTTCACTTTTAAAATAACTTTTGCTGATAATTTACTCGCCCACATGTCATCCAAGATGTCCATGTCTTTCTTTCTTCAGTCGAAAAGAAATTAAGGTTTTTGATGAAAACATTCCAGGATTTTCTCCATATAATGGACTTCAATGGGAACCAAACGGTTCAAGGTCCAAATGACAATTTCAGTGCAAACTGTTCAAAGGGCTTTAAACGATTCCAGACGATGAATAAGGGTCTTATCAAGCAAAACGATCGCTCATTTAATAAATAAATAACAAAGTTTACGTTTTATAAGCTCAAACGCTCGCCTTGCTCGGTTTTGTGATGCGCATTCGTGACTCTCCTGTTTGAACTCGTTCATGACTCATTTTCTGAGTCAATTTGGTCGTTCGTTGAATCAACCAAATGACACGAAAAAAGATTAGTTCATTTTTCGTTTTCATATTTCTCTTCAATGCAGACATGAGTCCAATTGCTGGAATATAAAACAGTCTCTGTTTGAATATCCTCTTTCACTTGGAAATGTCTGGAGGTAACATATGTTGTCTTTATGTTGAGTTTCATCAGTCTGCTTTAACAGAGAGGATGCTGGGATGAGTGTGTCAGTGTGTAAAGCAGCTTGTTCCCCGTTCCAGGCCTGACGTGCAGCATCTCTCCGACACACTGACGGCACTGGGAGCCACTCACGTCATTACAGAGGAGAAACTGAGACGGCCAGAGACGAGGGAGCTTTTCCAGGTCAGTGTGTGCAATGTGTGTGTTTGAAGCATTCTGGAGCTTGAAAGAGACTCTGTGTCTTGATCATGTTCAGCGTTTGTTTTTAACAGTCGTGTCCTCGACCGAAACTGGCTCTGAATGGAGTTGGAGGAAAGAGCGCCACAGAGCTGTTACGTCTTTTACAGTAAGTTATCGAAACACAATCTATAACAGTGTCCACCTACTTCTGCAGCAGCCTTCGTTGCACAGGTGTTTTTTTCAGTCATTTTACCCATAGAGATTATATATATATTCTATATATATTCTAAAGCATGCAAAAGTAACTTCCAACGGGCCATTACATTATGTTAAATTATATTATATTATATTATATTATATTATATTATATTATATTATATTATAATATATAATATTTAGGGCTGTGCAAAAATTAATTGCGATTAATCGCATCCAAAATAAAAGTCTGTGTTTACATAATATATTTGTGTGTGCTGTATATAATTATTTTATATATATAAATACACACACATGCATGTATATATTTAAGAATTATTTGCGCTTATATATATATATATATATATATATATATACATAATCTATATTATATAAATATTTTATATATGAATAACACATTTTCTTAAATATATACATGCTTGTGTGTGTATTTATATATACAAAATAATTATATACAGCACACACAAATATATTATGTAAACACAGACTTTTATTTTGGATGCGATTAATCGCAATTAATTTTTGCACAGCCCTAATTATATTATATTATATTATATTATATTATATTATATTATATTATATTATATTATATTATATTATATTATATTATATTATATTATATTATATTATATTATAGGTGAAATTTGAAAAATGTGAATATCATGAAAAATTTCATTTATATCGGTAAAACTAATATATTATATAGACTTATTACTTGCAAAGTGAGATATTTCAAGCCTTTATTTGTTATAATTTTGATGATGGATTACAGCTTATGAAAACCAAGTCAAAATTAGAATATTGTGAAAAGGTTTTCATAAACTGTAAGCCTTAATCATCAAAATTATAACAAATAAATGCTTGAAATATCTCACTTTGCATGTAATGAGTCTATATAAT
Organism: Pimephales promelas; assembly: GCF_016745375.1. The sequence continues at coordinate 3,164,458 of NW_024121821.1, forward strand.
TATTTTCACAGTTTGAGTTTCACCTTTATATCATATTATATTATGTTTAAAAACTCGAAATTTAAATACAAAAAAATACTGAAAATAACCACAATAATAGCTATTGCTTAAAAGCTGGTCAGTAAAGCTATCCAAAAACACAAATGTACAGATCAAACATATTATCAAATAATCGCGTCACTAAAAGCTATTCTTAACAGATCAGTTTTAGCCTGAGCTTTAAAGAGGTCAATAGAGTCCATCTGGTGTTGTGATTGGTAGAGTGTGGTCGGGAAATGTCCCGCCCCTTTCCATAAACGCCAGTTTAACACACTACTAACTAACTCAAACAGGCCCCGCCCCTTTTATTCTGCATATGAATTATTAAAATGAGGAATATTGTGACGTGTTCGTTCCCGGAAGAAAATCAAGACTACAGTAGAGGCGTTTCAGGAGTTCAGAAACACTGATATAGAGGAGAACTCCCGCTGGAGGGACCTTACAGAGCTAATTCTCATGGCCAAAGAGTTTTGAATGTCAAAAGTGATAATAGGACATAAATGTTTAACTTTATAACGGGACCCTTGATAAGCAGTGTGTGTTCAGTCTTCTGTGTGTTCTTCAGAAGTGGAGGGACTATGGTGACCTACGGCGGGATGGCCAAACAACCAGTCACTGTCCCAGTGGTGAGTGTGACTTTATGAACCTCGATATCTGGCTTTATAGAATTATATAGATAGAATGTGGTGTACATAAGCATTATTCTTTCTTTAGAGTGCACTGATCTTTAAAGATGTGAAAATAAGAGGTTTTTGGGTGACCCAATGGAAGAGAGAGAACAAACATGGTGAGTTTTTCTTGAGTTGAGTTGTTGTGTGTGGAGGACCTACACTCACCTAAAGGATTATTAGGAACACCTGTTCAATTTCTCATTAATGCAATTATCTAATCAACCAATCACACGGCAGTTGCTTCAATGCATTTAGGGGTGTGGTCCTGGTCAAGACAATCTCCTGAACTCCAAACTGAATGTCAGAATGGGAAAGAAAGGGGATTTAAGCAATTTTGAGCGTGGCATGGTTGTTGGTGTCAGAGTATTTCACAATCTGCTCAGTTACTGGGATTTTCACGCACAACCATTTCTAGGGTTTACAAAGAATGGTGTGGAAAGGGGAAAACATCCAGTATGCGGCAGTCCTGTGGTCGAAAACGCCTTGTTAATGCGAGAGGTCAGAGGAGAATGGGCCGACTGATTCAAGCTGATGGAAGAGCAACTTTGACTGAAATAACCACTCGTTACAACCGAGGTATGCAGCAAAGCACAACACACACAACCTTGAGGCGGATGGGCTACAACAGCAGAAGACCCCACCGGGTACCACTCATCTCCACTACAAATAGGAAAAAGAGGCGACAATTTACAAGAGCTCACCAAAATTGGACAGTTGAAGACTGGAGAAATGTTGCCTGGTCTGATGAGTCTGGATTTCTGTTGAGACATTCAGATGGTAGAGTCAGAATTTGGCGTAAACAGAAGGAGAACATGGATCCATAGCCGCTTTCCAACCGGATGGACTTTTGCAGTTCCTAGAACCTAACGTTCCTATAACCCTTTTTTCCTCGTGTTCCGACCGGACTAAATTGGGGATTTTTTTAGTTCCTCAGACCGTAGTTCCTATAACTCTTTCAGTACCTAGTCTAGAGCGAGGACTTTTTTAGTTCCCTTTCCCTAGGTCTACGTTGATTGGTTCAACAACTTATAAGTCATGTCCACTGTCAACACGGAACTTGTAGCGCGCTGTCTGCCATACGCTGTGTGTTTTTGCAAAACATTACAACGAGGATTAAGACGCATTCAACCAGATAATTGCTAATGCTAGCTAAACTTACCCGTCGTTTTGTTTGCCTCCTGCGCTCTGCTCTTTTATCTTCTTCCATCATATTACTTAATATCATATTACGCTGGAGCCTTCGTCTTCTGTGTTTCTCTGTAACTTACAGAACTCAAGCATAATCTTTAAACGCCACCGTTCGTTCTCCGTTAATTAAGGTCCCGGCAAGGCAGAACAGGAACATTGCAAGAATAGCCTCCTCCATGCTGGTTTGTTGTATGTGGCTGCGCTACGTCTAGTGAAAAAGACCGCCGCCGTGCTTGCGTTACTCCTACCAGTTCATATGGCCACTTGGCCAGTGCGAACGCAAGCAGCAAAACCGAGTTTGGGGGAGAGTAGTTCATAGAACTGTTTAGAAGTGGACAGTTCCTAAAAGTTCCTGTAACTACTTGGTCGGAAAGCGGCTCATCATGCCTTGTTCCCACTGTGCAGGCTGGTGGTGGTGGTGTAATGGTGTGGGGGATGTTTTCTTGGCACACTTTAGGGTCCTTAGTGCCAATTGGTCATCGTTTAAATGCCACAACCTACCTGAGCATTGTTTCTGACCATGTCCATCCCTTTATGGCCACCATGTCCCCATCCTCTGATGGCTACTTCCAGCAGGATAATGCACCATGAATCATTTCAAATTGTGTTCTTGAACATGACAATGAGTTGACTGTACTAAAATGGCCCCCACAGTCACCATATCTCAACCCAATAGAGCATCTTTGGGATGTGGTGGAACGGGAGCTTCGTGCCCTGGATGTTCATCCCACAAATCTCCATCAACTGCAAGATGCTATCCTATCAATATGGGCCGACATTTCTAAAGAATGCTTTCAGCACCTTGTTGAATCAGTGCCACGTAGAATTAAGGCAGTTCTGAAGGGGAAAGGGGGTCAAACACAGTATTAGTATGGCGTTCCTAATAATCCTTTGGGTGAGAGTATATAGAGTTTAACCTAAAATACTCGTTAACACCTTTGGCCTCCTGTGATAGATGAAGACGCCTTACGAAACATGCTGGATGAACTGTGCGTCCTCATCCGCGCGGGGAAGCTGTCGGCTCCGGCTTGCGCTGAAGTCAGGCTCCGAGACTTCGGAAAAGCCCTTGAGAACGCCATGAAGCCGTATGTGTCCACCAAACAAGTGTTTGTCATGTGATCCCTCTTGTCACGTTTCCTCAATTCAAACACACATACAATAAATGTGACATCAAAGTCCGGTGAGCTTTATCAGACTTTTACTGTATTCTTATCTTTTATGAGCATAATAAAGATTATCAGTATGTCAGACACCAGTTTACTTTTATAAGGAGCACACACTGATAACCACACATAAGCTGAAATATGAGTGTATTTGTCATTTATTTCATCTTGAGCATCTTGTCCGGTTATGCTTAAACATGTAAATCCTCAAATGTTAAAAATACACACAATAAAATAATTATCAATTATGACAATGAAATAGAGACGCAACATTTTTTTGTAATATTGATTAGTACAACAGATTGTTAATATGAAGTGTTTGCTAAAACTGAGTGTTCTCTTTGGCTTTTATTGACATTACGCAGATTGAAGCATTTTATGTTTTTAACACCAGTATCTTGTTCACATTGAAAGTGATTTTTTTTTTTTTGCTGGAGTGACTAGCTGTGTTTGCATCCATGTATTTGTATGCCAAAAAAAAAAAAAACATTTATATTTTGGAAAGTAATTGTCATTCATCATTCACATTACGAAGAAGAAAAATCAAACATTTATCATTTTTGGCAGTCTTCCATGCATAATAAAAAAAGTTTCTGTTATATGTGGGCATAGACAACTCATACAAAATAGTAAAAGAAAAAGTGTTGCAATATAAGTTACTGACAGACAGTGTGAACTACAGTCGATCCTAAAGTCATCAACTTAGAGAATCACAATTGACAATTCAACATCTCTTTTCTGATGACGAGGGCGGGGCAACCTGTCACTCACATGAGATCCACCAATAGCAAACCACAACCATCCAATCAATAATTCCACGTGGATAAAATCAAGCCCCGCCCACATTTGTTCTTGATCCAGAAGTTGTTTAACTCGGACATACGTCACAATAGTTTGATGCAGTGATATGTGTTTGTATAAGCCGACCCCTAAGTTCGCAACACACTGGTTCTGTCACACAATTTGCTTTTTAATAATTACTACAACAAACAAGCTCTGTGATCAATAAAAGTTTATGATATTTACAATTCAAAAATTAACTCCACACAACACGACAAGCTTTAGTCCCATTTAGACACTTGATCACTACTGCTTTTGCCTTTTTAAAAAGTAAAAGCTTTATAAAAAACACAAGGTGTTGCTGATGTATTATATATCATAGAATAAAATGTGGAAATATCTTGCACTTGTGTCCACCACAAAAAAAACACAAAAAAAAAACAACACATGACTTTAGGACAATTGAAACAAAAGTGCTAAAATGTAATGCAATTTCCGGATTTTGGCCTAAAGAAATACATCATACCTGCAGCACAACAGAGAAGAAAAGACTATTACAACTTCCGTTTCATGCCAACTTTAAAGGGATAGTTCACCCAAAAATTTAAATTCTGTCATTTATAAAATATACAATAAGAAAGATAAAATAAAACTAAATTCTGTATCAAATTTATAGACAAGACAAGTAGTTTGTTCAGGCATGGATTTGTAGGGATTTACAAAAATACGCACATAACTATAGAATCAATTCTTAATGCACATGCGAGCGCCATCAACGTTATCACAGGTTCACGTTTAAAGTCTGTTTAGAGACATTCATATACAGTTTTACCTTACAGTTACTGTAAATCCGGCCTCTAGTTCATAAACGCCAGAGGAGAACTGGCCCCCGACTGAGCCTGGGTTCTCCCAAGGTTTTATTTCTGCATTGGGTCATCTGATGGAGTTTTAGGACACCATTGGGTCACCTGATGGAGTTTTAAGACACCATTGGGTCACTTGATGGAGTTTTAGGACATCATTGGGTCACCTGATGGAGTTTTAGGACACCCTCGGGTCACCTGATGCAGTTTTTGGACACCTTTAGGTCACCTGATGGAGTTTTAGGACACCATTGGGTCACCTGATGGAGTTTTAGGACAACACTGGGTCACCTGATGGAGTTTTAGGACACCATTGGGTCGCCTGATGGAGTTTTAGGACACCATTGAGTCACCTGATGGAGTTTCGGACACCCTTAGGTTACTTGATGGAGTTTTAGGACACCCTTAGGTCACTTGATGGAACTTTAGGACACCATTGGGTCACCTGATGGATTTTAGGACACCATTGGGTCACCTGATGGAGTTTTAGGACACCCATAGGTCACTTGATGGAGTTTTAGGACACCTTCGGGTCACCTGATGGAGTTTTAGGACACCATTGGGTCACCTGATGGAGTTTTAGGACACCCTTAGGTCACTTGATGGAGTTTTAGGACACCATTGGGTCACCTGATGGAGTTTTAGGACACCATTGGGTCACCTGATGGAGTTTTAGGACAACACTGGGTCACTTGATGAAGTTTTAGGACACCATTGGGTTACCTGATGGAGTTTTAGGACACCACTGGGTCACCTGATGGAGTTTTAGGACACCATTGAGTCACTGATGGAGTTCGGACACCCTTAGGTTACTTGATGGAGTTTTAGGACACCTTTAGGTCACTTGATGGAGTTTTGGGACACCTTTAGGTCACCTGATGGAGTTTTAGGACACCTTTAGGTCACCTGATGGAGTTTTATGACACCTTTAGGTCACTTGATGGAGTTTTAGGACACCTTTAGGTCACCTGATGGAGTTTTAGGACACCTTTAGGTCACTTGATGGAGTTTTTGGACACTTGATGGAGTTTTTGCACACCATTGGGTCACCTGATGGAGTTTTTTGGACACCTTTAGGTCACTTGATGGATTTTTAGGACACCATTGGGTCACTTGATGGAGTTTTAGGACACCATTGGGTCACCTGATGGAGTTTTTTGGACACCTAGGTCACTTGATGGAGTTTTTCGGGTTTCTTGCCACTGTTGCCTTTGGCTTGCTCAGTTGGGAATTTTCAAATTAATGAACTAATCAGTAATACCCCTGATCAGCTCTACCAAACATGGATGTTTTTCCACTAAGAAATGCATTGTTATTATGTTTTGATTGATACTGTGAAGCTGCTTTGATGCAATCTATATTGTAAAAAGCGCTATATAAATATACTTGACTTGATAAACTCTCATGTCTTTCCAAATTTCTTTTTCGTTCCAAAAATAGAAATTTTTCACAAATCTACTTTGATGCCAGCATTTTCATTTCAGGGTTAGACAGTTCAATAAATATAAGCAAATCATAATAGATAGGGCCAGATCTACTAACAGCTCCAGCGCAAACCCTCTTTTTATTTAGTGTTAAAAACTACCGTTTTTAGGGATTTAAGGATTTAGTAAAGACATGCAGTAAAAAAAATGAGCGCTTAGCTGAAAAGGCAGGGTTATTTTTTGCGGCTGATATTATTGCATATGCATTTGCTGGAGTTTCCCTTTCAAACACAACATTTATGGGAGGACAGAATTTATATGAATCATGCAAGGTGATTTACTAAGGTTTGCGCTCATCACTTTACTGGCATTATTCACCTCCCATAAAAAAGCACATCTTCAACCAGACGCTAGTTTGATCTGTCTTGGTGGATTGTGTTGGTCATTATGGAAATGATGTGTCTGTGATCTTTCATTTGTCTGTAAATCACGTTCAGAAATTTACACTTTTATGGGCTCATGCTCTCGTGCTAATCTGCCCTGTTTAGTAAATCAGGCCCCAAATAAAGTAGTCAACATTTGAAGTGTATAAAAAAAAAAGTTCATCAAAGTTGTCCTAAGATGGCTATTGTTCAAATTCAAAATGCATGTCTAGCTTTGATGAAAGTTTTCATTGATCCACTTCAAATGTTGACTACTGCAAATACTAAAGTTATTCATTTTGGCTACTAGAAATACTGGTGATATTGAGACTTAAGCTGGCGCTGATGCTGTTCTGTGATCAGTTGAAGCACCGCAGACTCATCATCAGAGACAGAAGCAGAGTGAACAGCACTGGTGCCGTGGATGACCCTCCCTCCTTCAGCACACAGCGCTCGTAAGCCTCGAAGTCGACCTCTCTCACCGCGCACACGTGATCGACGCGGCAGTCGGCGTGGCACTCCGTCAGGTCGTAACCCACCGAGTTAAACTCGAAGTACTTCTGCAGAGAGCACGAGTCGCTGGCGATGCGCTCCATCACGCGGTGCATCGAGGCAGGAGAGGCGTCCGGCACCCGAAACGCCTCCGTCAGGCGGTACTCCTTCTCCCAGCGCGCTCGCGCCATGTTTGCGTGCGTCAAGTTCAGGTAGTAGGTGACTATATCCTTTAGGAACGCAAAACACCAAGAACAGAAGTGTAAATATGTTGAAAGTTTGTCATACAGTCAAACCAAAAATGATTTACACACCAGATATGATTTTTTATATTTTTCACTAGTGTGTTCAGGTGGACACTAAAGTTAAGTGAAGAGAGCAAAATAAAGTAAACTGTGACATATTATACTCGACTACCAGTAACATTTAAACAAATTTGGGACCAAAAGTTATTCAGACACTTTGAGCTGATCATGTTTTCTTCAGTGTGTTTACTGTAATTGCTAATGCTCTTTTTACACACAAACAAAATGAAGCATTGCTTGGTCACTGGGTGAGCTATACTGGTATTATCTAATTGTGTAATTAAATTTAACATCTGACACATATTCAACATAATTCATGTGTGAGAGTCGAACAGAAGGACGGACAAAACCAGCCAAATATCCACAGTTCTGCTCATAATATCACCATTTCCTAAACTATAGCGAATAAACTGAGATAATGTGAGAAATTGAAGGTTGAAGGTGTCTGAATAAATGGGAATTCGTACAAATTTTACGAGGTGGCTAATTCGTAACAATTCGTACGACCTCACTCGTACGAATTGCTCTTGCGAAAAAGAAGTATATTTCGTTCATTTTATGTAGTATACTTAAGTAATGTTCAAGTATATTTTTAAGTATACATTATGTAGTAAGTATACTAATGTAACTATGTACTAGTAGTTAACTTGTAAGTGCACTATTTTAATACCGCTTGGGACTAAATTGGCCCACTTTTAGTACATAAACGTATATGTTTAAGTGTACTATAAGTGTAACAGTAAGTACTAGTTCATAATTATGTATCTCATGTGTACTGCAAGTGAATTTATGGGTATACTAGTAGTTTACTTTTTTACTGTAATACTTATACAAGTATACTTTGAATACTTAATTATACTTTTAAGTATTTCTAAATCAAAAGATCGAGTACAAGAACAGGACAAATATACTTGCTTTTCTCTCAGTATAAGTCAAGTACACTTAAGTGTAATTTGAAGTATATTTCTGAGAAGTATATATAGTATACTTCTGAGAAGTACAGGAAAAATAAACTGAAAGTATACTTTCTTATTTTTAGTTTAAAAGAAGTATACTAATGGCACACTTGAATAAACTTCTTTTTCGTAAGGGTAGTACGATTTTGCTAAATCGTACATACTTTACGAATTAGCCAATTTGTATGAATTCGTATGAATGATCTACCCCTGATCCCGCCCCTAAACATAACCGTCACATGGGTTTAGACAAATCGTACAAATTCGTACGAGTGAGGTCGTATGAATTAGTACGAATTAGCCACTTTTGAATCACTTGTTCGAATTCGTACGAATTGGTCGTGAGATAGCGTAGGTTTGTCATATAAATACAGATTTTTCCCCTTGTTCATCATCTTACCTTGATCTCCAGTGTTCTAGTGTCATACTCAAAGATGCGAATCCCAGGGTTATTTCCGCCATCTTTCACACCAGGTAGTGTCGTTATCCAGGGCGTAACGCCTGGTGTCAGGAACATCGCACTTATTGGAGATCCTGTGTAAAAATATCGAAAAGCAGCCTAAAGTCAAATTTACAGGGGTTGTAAATTTTCAAGAAGTTTATATTTGCTATACATATTGCTTACATGAGTATACGTTGATAAAGTAGGATGTGCTAAATATACAATTTTTAATATACTACAACTACCACTTTCGTCTGTGTGCTATTACTTACTAGTTTGTTAATCAGAGTTTCTTGTTAGTTAATAATAGTTACTAGATTGTTAATATTGTGTTACTCATTAGTTCTTGTGTAGTTATTAATTAACGAAGGAACCATATTCTAAAGTGTTACCAAAAAAATGTTGTAACAGATTACAAGCAAATTTATTAATTAAATTTAACAAATTAGAATTGAGTAATAATTAATCAAATTAATTCCTTAAAAGTTAACCATTTAAAATGAGTAAAACTTACCACAACAACCTAAAAAACATAAATCGAAGTCACCATTATGGGGATCAGTGTTTGTTTTAAAATTACGCTTTTCTCCTTCAGTGATTCTGAAAATACCTACATAAAATACCTATTTTATGACAATGTATCTATCAAACAGTTGAGGTTAGCTGTATAGTTTATTTTTGGTTATTAATGTGTTATGTGGTGATATTATCGAGAACTATGAGACTTTTGAGGTTTTGTTCGGTTTATGAAAAAATGGTGAAATGACAAGTCTATTACTATTTGGCAATGTGCATCACTAACATGATTAAGTGTTGCATATAAATGACAGGGTTAAATATTTCCATCACATCGCCCACCCTTATGCAGTTTATCTCAGGACTCCATTGAAAGTAGCCATGGCATAATACTTATCTCAGGACTCCATTGAAAGTAGCCATGGCATAATACTTATATACTCGCTCCTTAAAAGGTACTTTATCAACTTCAATGGTTTCAATAAGAACATTTAACACCCATGCAAACTTTCCATTCAACAACAGGTTCTTTCGATTACTAAAATGTTATTTACTCTAAGAATAAAAAAAGGTTATTTTAAGAAGAGATCACTGAAAGCTATTTTGGGGACGAAAAATGGTTCTTCGATTGCATGGTCCATAACACAACATAGTCCATAATATCTTTAGTCTCTAGTGTACAAGCCAAATGCAACTCTGGCCAGAAAAACTAAAATGATGCATGGATAGTAAAGGGGAGAAAAATGCATTGCTCATGGCCAATTTGTCTAAGAAGTTGAGCCCGACCGATAAAGGATTTTTTAGGCTGATACAATACAAATAAATATTTGTTGGTTTTAAAATCTGATATATCGGCCGATATTTTTAATTTATTTTTTTTATTTCAGAAATGCGCAACGAAACATTAACAGATTTCCCTAACCTTAGTTATTTGTAGTTGTTTATGAGTTTTAACTAAAATAATATGATAATGCATTTTAAAAAGAAACTTTTTAAATCTTTTATTGTCACAACAGAACAGACTGATGATAGTGGCTATATGATGATGAGCCATAATTTAGCAATGGATAACGTCATACTGCAAATGGTAAAACATACTTTTTCAATATAACAGGCCAAGGAGAGATGATACGAGTCATTGCTATAACTGTCACGTGCTATTAAAGAAATACTTCAGTCACATTGTCAAAAGTTAAAAGGACAGTCAGTCAACTACACTGTAACAACGTAACGTAACTATTACTAGCTAATTCCGCTTCACTCTCGGCTTATTTAACAGCAGCAAAACTGGACACGATAGTCACAAATTTTGTCATGCTTATTTGAGTTGAGAGAACTGATGGGGATGTTCTTTTAATTGCTATTCAAGCAATCTATGTGTCGTGACCAACAGGAACGGTGTAGAGTGCCCTCTGGTGGACAAACTATACAACTCCAACACTCATGACACGGTTCAAGCGTGTGTCGTCCGTTATTATTTTATTTTTTAAATATTCATTTATCGGCCATTATAACTGCCGATACCGATAGTTTGGAAAATGCCTAATATCGGCCGATAATATCGGCCTGCCGATATATCGGTCTGGCTCTACTGAAAAGCTGCAGAAAATATAGTATAATTGCGGTACCGTTGGAGCTGTAGAACATGCGGAAGCTGTCGGTGTGGTGATGGCCGAAGAACTGGCCCAGGATAACAGCGCTGTGCTTCTGTATGAGGTCGATGTACAGCTTATTAAACTCCTTTCTGAACCAGGCCTTATCTCGCTTCTTCTCAAAAACCCCTGGAGGGACGTGGCCGATGATGTAAACCTGGGTAAAGCACAACAAAGAATCACACAATACTGGAGGTTGAGCTCCCTCACTCTATATATACTGTATGTATGTATATAGTGACCTTCTCATGATTTTTGGCAGCGTCCTGAAGCACTCGATGAGCCCACCTGAACTGGTCTGCAGGGTCTTGGATGTTTTCTGTCAGTTTGTTCTGGTCGTAATAGAGGTTGGTGTTGAGCACCATGACTCTGAAGCCGGTTTGATTCAGCAAGTTTTCTGTGTAATATCCTCCTGTGAAGGACAGAAATGAACAAGCATAGTTATATGGCATTCTTTAAAGCGATATCACAATTTACGGTAACACTTCCCAATCACTTTATGGTTCCATTTGTTAACAATGAATAAATACATTTACTAATTAAAGTTAATGTTAATTTCAGCATTTGCCAATGCATAATATTCTTAAAGTAGTAGTTCACATTTAAAAAACCTTTTGCTGATAATTTACTCCCCCCATGTCATCCAAGATATCCACGTCTTTCTTTCATCAGTCGAAAAGAAATTAAGGTTTTTGATGAAAACATTCCAGGATTTTCTCCATATAATGGACTTCAATGGGAACCAAACGATTCAAGGTCCAAAAGACAGTTTCAGTGCAAACTGTTCAAAGGGCTTTAAACGATTCCAGACAATGAATAAAGGGTCTTATCTAGTGAAACGATCGGCCATTTCAAAAATAAATAACAAAGTTTTAAGTTTTATAAGCTCAAATGGTTGCCTTGCTCTGTTCTGTGATGCGCGTTCGTGACTCTCCTGTTCGAACTCGTTCAGCAAAATGAATGAATCTTTTTCCGTGTCATTTGGTTCATTCAACGAACGAAATATACGGGTTGACTCGAAAAAAGATTTTGAAAACCGATCGTTTCGCTTGATAAGACCCTTATTCATCGTCTGGTGTCGTTTAAAGCC
>NW_024121821.1:3176960-3205957 GCF_016745375.1 Pimephales promelas
AAAAACTACTGAAAATAACCACAATAATAGCTATTGCTTAAAGACTGGTCAGTAAAGCTATGCAAAAACACAAATGTACAGATCAAACATATTATCAAATAATCACGTCACTAAAAGCTATTCTTAAACAGATCAGTTTTAGCCTGAGCTTTAAAGAGGTCAATAGAGTCCATTTGGTCGGCTGGAGCAGTGTGTTGTGATTGGGAAATGTCCCGCCCCTTTCCATAAACGCCAGTTTAACACACTACTAACTAACTCAAACAGGCCCCGCCCCTTTTATTTTGCATATTAATTATTATAATGAGGAATATTGTGGCGTGTTCGTTCCCGGAAGAAACTCAAGGCTACAGTAGAGGCGATTCAGGAGTTCAGAAACACTGAGCTGAATGTCAAAAGGCTTAATAGGATGTAAACGGGACCCTTGATAAGCAGTGTGTGTTCAGTCTTCTGTGTGTTCTTCAGAAGTGGAGGGACTATGGTGACCTACGGTGGGATGGCCAAACAACCAGTCACTGTCCCAGTGGTGAGTGTGACTTTATGAACCTCGATATCTGGCTTTATAGAATTATATAGATAGAATGTGGTCTACATAAGCATTATTCTTTCTTTAGAGTGCACTGATCTTTAAAGATGTGAAAATAAGAGGTTTTTGGGTGACCCAATGGAAGAGAGAGAACAAACATGGTGAGTTTCCCCCAGAAAAAGTCTTTCTTGAGTTGAGTTGTTGTGTGAGGAGGACCTACACTCACCTAAAGGATTATTAGGAACACCTGTTCAATTTCTCATTAATGCAATTATCTAATCAACCAATCACATGGCAGTTGCTTCAATGCATTTAGGGGTGTGGTCCTGGTCAAGACAATCTCCTGAACTCCAAACTGAATGTCAGAATGGGAAAGAAAGGGGATTTAAGCGATTTTGAGCGTGCCATGGTTGTTGGTGTCTGAGTATTTCACAATCTGCTCAGTTACTGGGATTTTCACACACAACCATTTCTAGGGTTTACAAAGAATGCTGTGAAAAGGGAAAAACATCCAGTATGCGGCAGTCCTGTGGGCGAAAATGCCTTGTTGATGCGAGAGGTCAGAGGAGAATGGGCCGACTGATTCAAGCTGATAGAAGAGCAACTTTGACTGAAATAACCACTCGTTACAACCGAGGTATGCAGACAACACACACAACCTTGAGGCGGATGGACTACAACAGCAGAAGACCCCACCGGGTACCACTCATCTCCACTACAAATAGGGAAAAGAGGCGACAATTTGCACGAGCTCACCAAAATTGCACAGTTGAAGACTGGAAAAATGTTGCCTGGTCTGATGAGTCTCGATTTCAGATGGTAGAGGCAGAATTTGGTGTAAACAGAATGAGAACATGGACCCATCATGCCTTGTTCCCACTGTGCAGGCTGGTGGTGGTGGTGTAATGGTGTGCGGGATGTTTTCTTGGCACACTTTAGGCCCCTTAGTGCCAATTGGGCATCGTTTAAATGCCACAGCCTACCTGAGCATTGTTTCTGACCATGTCCATCCCTTTATGGCCACCATGTCCCCATCCTCTGATGGCTACTTCCAGCAGGATAATGCACCATGTCACAAAGCTCAGATCATTTCAAATTGGTTTCTTGAACATGACAATGAGTTGACTGTACTAAAATGGCCGCCACAGTCACCAGATCTCAACCCAATAGAGCATCTTTGGGATGTGGTGGAACGGGAGCTTCGTGCCCTGGATGTTCATCCCACAAATCTCCATCAACTGCAAGACGCGATCCTATCAATATGGGCCAACATTTCTAAAGAATGCTTTCAGCACCTTGTTGAATCAACGTCTGATGGAATTAAGGCAGTTCTGAAGGCGAAAGGGGGTCAAACTCATTATTAGTATGGTGTTCCTAATAATCCTTTAGGTGAGAGTATATAGAGTTTAACCTAAAATACTCGTTAACACCTTTGGCCTCCTGTGATAGATGAAGACGCCTTACGAAACATGCTGGATGAACTGTGCGTCCTCATCCGCGCGGGGAAGCTGTCGGCTCCGGCTTGCGCTGAAGTCAGGCTCCAAGACTTCGGAAAAGCCCTTGAGAACGCCATGAAGCCGTATGTGTCCACCAAACAAGTGTTTGTCATGTGATCCCTCTTGTCACGTTTCCTCAATTCAAACACACATACAATAAATGTGACATCAAAGTCCGGTGAGCTTTATCAGACTTTTACTGTATACTTATCTTTTATGAGCATAATAAAGATTATCAGTATGTCAGACACCAGTTTACTTTTATAAGGAGCACACACTGATAACCACACATAAGCTGAAATATGAGTGTATTTGTCATTTATTTCATCTTGAGCATCTTGTCCGGTTATGCTTAAACATGTAAATCCTCAAATGTTAAAAATACACACAATAAAATAATTATCAATTATGACAATGAAATAGAGACGCAACATTTTTTTGTAATATTGATTAGTACAACAGATTGTTAATATGAAGTGTTTGCTAAAACTGAGTGTTCTCTTTGGCTTTTATTGACATTACGCAGATTGAAGCATTTTATGTTTTTAACACCAGTATCTTGTTCACATTGAAAGTGATTTTTTTTTTGTTGCTGGAGTGACTAGCTGTGTTTGCATCCATGTATTTGTATGCCAAAAAAAAAAAAAAAAAAACATTTATATTTTGGAAAGTAATTGTCATTCATCGTTCACATTACGAAGAAGAAAAATCAAACATTTATCATTTTTGGCAGTCTTCCATGCATAATAAAAAAAGTTTCTGTTATATGTGGGCATAGACAACTCATACAAAATAGTAAAAGAAAAAGTGTTGCAATATAAGTTACTGACAGACAGTGTGAACTACAGTCGATCCTAAAGTCATCAACTTAGAGAATCACAATTGACAATTCAACATCTCTTTTCTGATGACGAGGGCGGGTCAACCTGTCACTCACATCATGAGATCCACCAATAGCAAACCACAACCATCCAATCAATAATTCCATGTGGATAAAATCAAGCCCCGCCCACATTTGTTCTTGATCCAGAAGTTGTTTAACTCTGACATACGTCACAATAGTTTGATGCAGTGATATGTGTTTGTATAAGCCGACCCCTAAGTTCGCAACACACTGGTTCTGTCACACAATTTGCTTTTTAATAATTACTACAACAAACAAGCTCTGTGATCAATAAAAGTTTATGATATTTACAATTCAAAAATTAACTCCACACAACACGACAAGCTTTAGTCCCATTTAGACACTTGATCACTACTGCTTTTGCCTTTTTAAAAAGTAAAAGCTTTATAAAAAACACAAGGTGTTACTGATGTATTATATATCATAGAATAAAATGTGGAAATATCTTGCACTTGTGTCCACCACAAAAAAAAAAAAAAAAGGACAATTGAAACAAAAGTGCTAAAATGTAATGCAATTTCCGGATTTTGGCCTAAAGAAATACATCATATCTGCAGCACAACAGAGAAGAAAAGACTATTACAACTTCCGTTTCATGCCAACTTTAAAGGGATAGTTCACCCAAAAATTAAAATTCTGTCATTTATAAAATATACAATAAGAAAGATAAAATAAAACTAAATTCTGTATCAAATTTATAGACAAGACAAGTAGTTTGTTCAGGCATGGATTTGTAGGGATTTACAAAAATACGCACATAACTATAGAATCAATTCTTAATGCACATGCGAGCGCCATCAACGTTATCACAGGTTCACGTTTAAAGTCTGTTTAGAGACGTTCATATACAGTTTTACCTTACAGTTACTGTAAATCCGGCCTCTAGTTCATAAACGCCAGAGGAGAACTGGCCCCCGACTGAGCCTGGGTTCTCCCAAGGTTTTATTTCTGCATTGGGTCATCTGATGGAGTTTTAGGACACCATTGGGTCACCTGATGGAGTTTTAAGACACCATTGGGTCACTTGATGGAGTTTTAGGACATCATTGGGTCACCTGATGGAGTTTTAGGACACCCTCGGGTCACCTGATGCAGTTTTTGGACACCTTTAGGTCACCTGATGGAGTTTTAGGACACCATTGGGTCACCTGATGGAGTTTTAGGACACCATTGAGTCACCTGATGGAGTTTCGGACACCCTTAGGTTACTTGATGGAGTTTTAGGACACCTTTAGGTCACCTGATGGAGTTTTAGGACACCTAGGTCACTTGATGGAGTTTTGGACACTTGATGGAGATTTTGGACACCATTGGGTCACCTGATGGAGTTTTTTGGACACCTTTAGGTCACCTGATGGAGTTTTAGGACACCTTTAGGTCACTTGATGGATTTTTAGGACACCATTGGGTCACTTGATGGAGTTTTAGGACACCATTGGGTCACCTGATGGAGTTTTTTGGACACCTCTAGGTCACTTGATGGAGTTTTTCGGTTCCTTGCCACTGTTGCCTTTGCCTTGCTCAGTTGGGAATTTTCAAATTAATGAACTAATCAGTAATACCCCTGATCAGCTCTACCAAACATGGATGTTTTTCCACTAAGAAACGAACATTGTTATTATGTTTTGATTGATACTGTGAAGCTGCTTTGATGCAATCTATATTGTAAAAAGCGCTATATAAATATACTTGACTTGATAAACTCTCATGTCTTTCCAAATTTCTTTTTCGTTCCAAAATTAGACATTTTTCACAAATCTATTTGATGCCAGCATTTTCATTTCAGGGTTAGACAGTTCAATAAATATAAGCAAATCATAATAGATAGGGCCAGATCTACTAACAGCTCCAGCGCAAACCCTCTTTTAGTGTTAAAAACTACCGTTTTTAGGGATTTAAGGATTTAGTGAAGACATGCAGTAAAAAAAAAATGAGCGCTTGGCTGAAAAGGCAGGGTTATTTTTGCGGCTGATATTATTGCATATGCAGTTGCTGGAGTTTCCCTTTCAAACACAACATTTATGGGAGGACAGAATTTATATGAATCATGCAAGGTGATTTACTAAGGTTGGCGCTCGTCACTTTACTGGTATTTGCACCATTATTCACCTCCCATAAAAAAGCACATCTTCAACCAGACGCTAGTTTGATCTGTCTTGGTGGATTGTGTTGGTCATTATGGAAATGATGTGTCTGTGATCTTTCATTTGTCTGTAAATCACGTTCAGAAATTTACACTTTTATGGGCTCATGCTCTCGTGCTAATCTGCCCTGTTTAGTAAATCAGGCCCCAAATAAAGTAGTCAACATTTGAAGTTTATCAAAAAAAAGTTCATCCTAAGATGGCTATTGTTCAAATTCAAAATGCATGTCTAGCTTTGATGAAAGTTTTCATTGATCCACTTCAAATGTTGACAACTGCAAATACTAAAGTTATTCATTTTGGCTACTTGAAATACTGGTGATATTGAGACTTAAGCTGGCGCTGATGCTGTTCTGTGATCAGTTGAAGCACCGCAGACTCATCATCAGAGACAGAAGCAGAGTGAACAGCACTGGTGCCGTGGATGACCCTCCCTCCTTCAGCACACAGCGCTCGTAAGCCTCGAAGTCGACCTCTCTCACCGCGCACACGTGATCGACGCGGCAGTCGGCGTGGCACTCCGTCAGGTCGTAACCCACCGAGTTAAACTCGAAGTACTTCTGCAGAGAGCACGAGTCGCTGGCGATGCGCTCCATCACGCGGTGCATCGAGGCAGGAGAGGCGTCCGGCACCCGAAACGCCTCCGTCAGGCGGTACTCCTTCTCCCAGCGCGCTCGCGCCATGTTTGCGTGCGTCAAGTTCAGGTAGTAGGTGACTATATCCTTTAGGAACGCAAAACACCAAGAACAGAAGTGTAAATATGTTGAAAGTTTGTCATACAAACCAAAAATGATTTACACACCAGATATGATTTTTTATATTTTTCACTAGTGTGTTCAGGTGGACACTAATTTAAAGTTAAGCGAGGAGAGCAAAATAAAGTAAACTGTCATATTATATACTCGACTACCACATTTAAACTAATTTGGGACCAAAAGTTATTCAGACACTTTGAGCTGATCATGTTTTCTTCAGTGTGTTTACTGTAAATGCTAATGCTCTTTTTACACACAAACTGAACAACATGAAGCATTGCTTGGTCACTGGTTGAGCTAAACTGGTATTATCTAATTGTGTAGTTAAATTTAACATCTGACAGATATTCAACATAATTCATGTGTGAGAGTCGAACAGAAGGACGGATAAAACCAGTCAAATATCCACTGCAGTTCTGCTCATAATATCACCATTTCCTAAACTATAGCGAATAAACTGAGATAATGTGAGAAATTGAAGGTTGTGTGTCTGAATAAATGGGAATTCGTACGAATTTTACGAGGTGGCTAATTCGTAACAATACGAAAAAGAAGTATATTTCAAGTTCATTTTATGTAGTATACTTAAGTAATGTTCAAGTATATTTTTAAGTATACATTATGTAGTAAGTATACTAATGTCACTATGTACTAGTAGTAAACTTGTAAGTGTACTATTTTATTACCGCTTGGGACTAAATTGGCCCACTTTTAGTACATAAAAGTATATGTTTAAGTGTAGGCTACTATAAGTGTAACAGTAAGTACTAGTTCATAATTATGTATCTCATGTGTACTGCAAGTGAATTTATGGGTATACTAGTAGTTTACTTTTTTACTGTAATACTTATACAAGTATACTTTGAATACTTAATTATACTTTTAAGTATTTCTGGATCAAAAGATTGAGTACAAGAACAGGACAAATATACTTGCTTTTCTCTCAGTATAAGTCAAGTACACTTAAGTGTAATTTGAAGTATATTTCTGAGAAGTATATATAGTATACTTCTGAGAAGTACAGGAAAAATAAACTAAAAGTATACTTTCTTATTTTTAGTTTAAAAGAAGTATACTAATGGCACACTTGAATAAACTTCTTTTTCGTAAGGGTAGCACGATTTTGCTAAATCGTACATACTTTACGAATTAGCCAATTCGTATGAATTCGTACGAATGACCTACCCCTGACCCCACCCCTAAACATAACCGTCACGTGGGTTTAGACAAATCGTACAAATTCGTACGAGTGAGGTCGTATGAATTAGTACGAATTAGCCACTTTTGAATCACTTGTTCGAATTCGTACGAATTGGTCGTGAGATAGCGTAGGTTTGTCATATAAATACAGATTTTTCCCCTTGTTCATCATCTTACCTTGATCTCCAGTGTTCTAGTGTCATACTCAAAGATGCGAATCCCAGGGTTATTTCCGCCATCTTTCACACCAGGTAGTGTCGTTATCCAGGGCGTAACGCCTGGTGTCAGGAACATCGCACTTATTGGAGATCCTGTGTAAAAATATCGAAAAGCAGCCTAAAGTCAAATTTACAGGGGTTGTAAATTTTCAAGAAGTTTATATTTGCTATACATATTGCTTACATGAGTATACGTTGATAAAGTAGGATGTGCTAAATATACAACTTTTAATATACTACACTGTAAAAATGAATATGCTTTATCTAATCAAAGAACTAACTTGGAACTAACTAGTAATGACTCAAGTGTTACTACATGATCTAGTCATGATTTGTGCAAACGTTTGAGAATTTTGGTGGACTTTAGTATGCTTTTAGAAAATGTCTTTAGTAACACTTGACACTAGTTAGTTCCAATGATCTTCACTTTATAATACGAATCCAAATAATTAGTAATTCCCACAGAAGTATCTAGTAACACTTTCATCTGTGAGCTATTACTTACTAATTCGTTAATACGAGTTTCTTTTAGTTAATAGTAGTTACTAGATTGTTAATAAACATTTTCAGTAGTTCTCTGGGAAGTATTAAAAAATAGTAGTTATTGATTACTTTATAGTGAACTACCACTTTCGTCTGTGCACTATTACGTACTAGTTCGTTAATCAGAGTTTCTTGTTAGTTAATAATAGTTACTAGATTGTTAATATTGTGTTACTCATTAGTTCTTGTGTAGTTATTCATTAACGAAGGAACCGTATTCTAAAGTGTTACCAAAAAAATGTTGTAACAGATTACAAGCAAATGTATTAATTAAATGTAACAAATTAGAATTGAGTAATAATTAATCAAATTAATTCCTTAAAAGTTAACCATTTAAAATGAGTAAAACTTACAACAACAACCTAAAAAACATAAATTGAAAGTCACCATTATGGGGATCGGTGTTTGTTTTAAAATTACGCTTTTCTCCTTCAGTGATTCTGAAAATACCTACATAAAATACCTATTTTATGACAATGTATCTATCAAACAGTTGAGGTTAGCTGTTTATTTTTGGTTATTAATGTGTTATGTGGTGATATTATCGAGAACTATGAGACTTTTGAGGTTTTGTTCGGTTTATAAAAAAATGGTGAAATGACAAGTCTATTACTATTTGGCAATGTGCATCACTAACATGATTAAGTGTTGCATATAAATGACAGGGTTAAATATTTCCATCACATCGCCCACCCTTATGCAGTTTATCTCAGGACTCCATTGAAAGTAGCCATGGCATAATACTTATATACTCGCTCCTTAAAAGGTACTTTATCGACTTCAATGGTTTCAATAAGAACATTTAACACCCATGCAAACTTTCCATTCAACAACAGGTTCTTTCGATTACTAAAATGTTATTTACTCTAAGAATAAAAAAAGGTTATTTTAAGAAGAGATCACTGAAAGCTATTTTGGGGACCAAAAATGGTTCTTCGATTGCATGGTCCATAACACAACATAGTCCATAATATCTTTAGTCTCTAGTGTACAAGCCAAATGCAACTCTGGCCAGAAAAACTAAAATGATGCATGGATAGTAAAGGGGAGAAAAATGCATTGCTCATGGCCAATTTGTCTAAGAAGTAGAGCCCGACCGATAAAGGATTTTTTTAGGCTGATACGATACAAATAAATATTTGTTGGTTTTAAAATCCGATATATCGGCCGATATTTTTAATTTATTTTTTTTATTTCAGAAATGCGCAACGAAACATTAACAGATTTCCCTAACCTTAGTTTTTTGTAGTTGTTTATGAGTTTTAACTAAAATAATATGATAATGCATTTTAAAAAGAAACTTTTTAAATCTTTTATTGTCACAACAGAACAGACTGATGATAGTGGCTATATGATGATGAGCCATAATTTAGCAATGGATAACGTCATACTGCAAATGGTAAAACATACTTTTTCAATATAACAGGCCAAGGAGAGATGATACGAGTCATTGCTATAACTGTCACGTGCTATTAAAGAAATACTTCAGTCACATTGTCAAAAGTTAAAAGGACAGTCAGTCAACTACACTGTAACAACGTAACGTTCATTCTCGGCTTATTTAACAGCAGCAAAACTGGACACGATAGTCACAAATTTTGTCATGCTTATTTGAGTTGAGAGAACTGATGGGGATGTTCTTTTAATTGCTATTCAAGCAATCTATGTGTCGTGACCAACAGGAACGGTGTAGAGTGCCCTCTGGTGGACAAACTATACAACTCCAACACTCATGACACGGTTCAAGCGTGTGTCGTCCGTTATTATTTTATTTTTTAAATATTCATTTATCGGCCATTATAACTGCTGATACCGATATTGGAAAATGCCTAATATCGGCCGATAATATCGGCCTGCCGATATATCGGTCTGGCTCTACTGAAAAGCTGCAGAAAATATAGCATAATTGCGGTACCGTTGGAGCTGTAGAACATGCGGAAGCTGTCAGTGTGGTGATGGCCGAAGAACTGGCCCAGGATAACAGCGCTGTGCTTCTGTATGAGGTCGATGTACAGCTTATTAAACTCCTTTCTGAACCAGGCCTTATCTCGCTTCTTCTCAAAAACCCCTGGAGGGACGTGGCCGATGATGTAAACCTGGGTAAAGCACAACAAAGAATCACACAATACTGGAGGTTGAGCTCCCTCACTCTATATATACTGTATGTATGTATATAGTGACCTTCTCATGATTTTTGGCAGCGTCCTGAAGCACTCGATGAGCCCACCTGAACTGGTCTGCAGGGTCTTGGATGTTTTCTGTCAGTTTGTTCTGGTCGTAATAGAGGTTGGTGTTGAGCACCATGACTCTGAAGCCGGTTTGATTCAGCAAGTTTTCTGTGTAATATCCTCCTGTGAAGGACAGAAATGAACTAGCATAGTTATATGGCATTCTTTAAAGCGATATCACAATTTACGGTAACACTTCCCAATCACTTTATGGTTCCATTTGTTAACAATGAATAAATACATTTACTAATTAAAGTTAATGTTAATTTCAGCATTTGCCAATGCATAATATTCTTAAAGGAGTAGTTCACATTTAAAAAACCTTTTGCTGATAATTTACTCCCCCCATGTCATCCAAGATATCCACGTCTTTCTTTCATCAGTCGAAAAGAAATTAAGGTTTTTGATGAAAACATTCCAGGATTTTCTCCATATAATGGACTTCAATGGGAACCAAACGATTCAAGGTCCAAAAGACAGTTTCAGTGCAAACTGTTCAAAGGGCTTTAAACGATTCCAGACGATGAATAAAGGGTCTTATCTAGTGTAACGATCGGCCATTTCAAAAATAAATAACAAAGTTTTAAGTTTTATAAGCTCAAATGGTTGCCTTGCTCTGTTCTGTGATGCGCGTTCGTGACTCTCCTGTTCGAACTCGTTCAGCAAAATGAATGAATCTTTTTCCGTGTCATTTGGTTCATTCAACGAACGAAATATACGAGTTGACTCGAAAAAAGATTTTGAAAACCGATCGTTTCGCTTGATAAGACCCTTATTCATCGTCTGGTGTCGTTTAAATTTTCTGGTGCCGATAGTTTTATGGCTAATCTGGATATTGTTGCATATATCTCGTTTAGTTATGTTTATGCATAAGATATTATACTCATTATACTTTAATACTATGAGGACGCTGTATAATATAGCTTAAGTTTTATATGCTCTTCTGTTTGCTTATTTCTGTTATGCTAAAGAGAGAGAACTGTTAAAAGTGTTTAATTGTTAATGTGCCATTCATCACAACTCTATGCGAGTATGTATGATTAACATTTAGGTATTTATGTTTGTTTATTTGTTTATTGCAGAAACTACCTCCAAAGCATAGCTCATATGTTTTAATGGTGAAAACCTGCACAGAAATAAAAGGTGGAAAATATCTGATGACTCCTACTCCTTGATCAGAGTACTGAAGCGGTTAAGCACAATAAAGAATCGGCATTCAGTGGGGCAATACCCAACATACAATATAATAAAATATAACACCCCTCTTTAACCAAACTGGTCGTATAGTCTATTTTTGTGTCCATATATTGGTGATAAAGAGCTGCTTTAGTGTGTACCAGTTTTAAAGGTTTCTTTGGAGGCGTTGTGCAGCCAGTCGTGCCACAGGTTTGCTGTTTGCTCATAAATCCTGTTCTTTTCTGGAGGCATTTGACTCTTTGGATGGTAGTCATGATTTCCCATCGCAGAATACACCTTGGTTTCTAAAGAGATACAGATGTACAATGAATTTCATTAACCCCCCCAAAAAAACAAAAACTAGCAGTTATATAGGCCTAATGAAACACATACTAGGAAAGACAGATTGTATGATATGGGTGAGGTTGCCGATTATCCTCAGGACGGGTTCCTCTCCCAGCTGCTCATCGGGCACATGAGGCGTATCATCTCTGTGGAAAACAGATCAGTCAGAGGAAAGTACATAAGTTTGAGACACTTTGAGACCCTAACTCGTTCTTCGTTAAAGTTATTTCCCCCAATAACATTATGGAAGAATGGGGATTGCATCATACACTATACGTTGTGTGTACTGGACCCTTGTTGGCTGATTTTCTCTTTCTAGGATCTTTTTACATGCATATTTTATATTTGCATCCAAAACTTTGCTTTAAAAGCCTTTGGCCTGAAAATTATGGTCTAAAGCATGTGGCGCAAGTGCACTTATGGCGTATCCGAATCCACTTTTGCTTATTTAATGGCGGGAAAAATGGTCGGCGCTCCCGGCGCATGGTCTAAAAGAGTTGTCCCTGTTCCCTTAATGAATGATGGGTGTGTTTTGGACGTTTCGTGAAATAAACCAATCAGAGTCTCATTTCCCAGTCCCAGACTTATACGGTAGACCATGAAGTTTCATTTGGTCAACGGCTCAGTCTATCTCAGTTCCTCAAAATAGCAACGCTCCATCAATGCGCCCGAACACACCGACCTCGTTCTCAGACCAGCAGCCCATGGGGGAACAGATGGGCGCAAATGCATTTGCTATTTAAAGGGGGGCTGAAATGCTATTTCATGCATAGTAAGTTCTTTACACTGTTAAAGAGTTGGATTCCTATGCTAAACATGGACAAAGTTTCAAAAATGAAGTTGTACGTTTGGTTGAGTATTTCTGTTCTGAAAATACTCTGTTTGTAATACTCTGTTCAAATTTGATTGTTAGCCATTGTTTGTTCTAGGATGTCAAAGCTTCCAGATGCTCTCAACGTAAAAGCTTCGCGTGCTCGTGATTATTTAGCTCCGCCCACACGGCACGCCTCCACCCATTCGGCTTTTTCCGGAAAGACTCGTACAGCCTATCTTTCTTTTATAAATATAATAAAACTAAAGACTTTTTGGAGATATGATGGATGCAGTATTACTCGATAGGTACTCAAGATTAACATGAGATTGACTGAAACGGAGTATTTCACCCCCCTTTAAACAACGTGGCGCAGGGGTTGAAAATGAAAACTGTCAGGCTGAAACTAGCAAAACACACTTGCGTCAGGCCGGGCGTATGATGGGGCCAATGGTGTTGAAAATCTATTAAAAATCAGTAAAAACTGAATGAGTTCTGCAGGGATGACATGTTTTTGTAGAAAGGAGTTGCATCTTAAGGGCCTGTTCACATATCGCGTCTTTTGCGTGCTCAAGTTCGTTATTTCAAATGTATGCGTCGAGGGTACGGCGTAGGCTACACACGTAGACGACGCCGTGGTGAGCATTTATACTTCTGCATTCAGGTCTTGGTTGCTCTGCAGTACTGCTCCGAAACGCTAGTTGGCGGCGGAGGGTTTTAATGTTCCACTGTGTTTAGATTCCTCGCGGCTAGATTACTACAAGCAATGGTGAATGAAAGAGAGCGGATCATGTTGGAGTTGGAGCTTCTTGAGGTGGAAAAACCCTTAATTTTAGTGAAATTACTAAAACTAAAAGGCAGAAATGAGAGAAGACGTCGGAGGAGATGGTACGTGTGGAAATGCGTAGGAGGAAATGCGATGCTACCAAGCCGACCAATCACAGATCTTGCGGTCCGTGTAGTTACATTTTTGAGGAGGTGGGCGTCACGCTACGGCGAAGAGTACGCGGTATGGTACGCGTCTGTGCGTATGCTATACGCCGTACCTACTGCGCGCACCCTACGCACAAGTATAAATTGGCCTTTAGAGCTTGCGTTTAGCTTTTGACTTCTGCCGATTCGAGGCATCATAATGAACTAAACTTTTGTTGGTTTCTGCAATAATCCAGAAGCCAATGGAAAAATCGTATTTTTTTTTTCAAGGGAATCAAGGTGATGTGAACTTGCGGTTTAAATACATCAGTCGACTCGCGTGAGTTTAAGGGCACGGCTCATACCCCGTCCAAAAGATGAAGTCCGGGTCCGGCAGGATCTCTCTCATGGCGTGCACTGAGGAGTTTATCAGAGTCCATGGGGAGTCACAGGAATAATCCCCATATATTCCTGCATTTGGGGTCGGACGGCCTCCACTAGATGCGCATTTTGATGCCGCGCTACTCCCTACATCATAAGAGGGATCCCAATGGAGGTCTGAGATGTGCCAAAAACGACCTGTGGCAAACAAGTGCATAATCATCAGAGATATAATAATCATGCTGGGGCATATATATTGAGCATCTACAAGATATCTGGGGATATATTGAGCATACATTTACTACTGATCTTATTTTAAATATACAGTTTTTTGGGATGACTGTTTACCCCAATTTAGGTTTCAATGTCTTGTACATCTTTGGGGAATGGGGAAAAACTTTATGATCTGGGAAATTTTGCCATTTGCCATGTTTCAATGCGCCATTATCACAAACAATCGACTGCACTGCAGGCACAACTATGCAATATCATTACAAAATATTTAACATATTTTTAATAATATTTGATACATTTTCCTAGGCTGCATATCACTTTTGTCCACTAGTGTAAAAAGTAAAGAAATTAATAATTTTGCAATCATTTTTTTAAATAATAATAAATCAAATCATTTAATTTAAAAAAAAAATAGGGCTGTCAAATTATTAATCAATCGCATCCAAAATAAAAGTTTGTGTTTACATAATATATGTGGGTGCACTCTGTATAATTAATTTTTATATATATAAATACACACACATGCATGTATAGATTTAAGAAATATTTTCACGTATACACTGTAAAAAAATATTTTCAAGATTTGTTATCACAACATTTTTTCTTTTGTCAAATCAACTTAAATAATTTATTTACTTCAGATAACTTATTATTTTGAGTTTCTGATGATTAAATCAATCTCCATTGTATTAACTCACTTTTTTCTATTTCAATTAACTTAAAATTTTAAGGCAACCAGGTTACTTATTTTTTTAAGTTAAACCAACAATATTTTTTTACAGTGTATATATAGTATATACTGTATAATTTATATTATATATAAATATAAATATTGTACATGTAAATAATATTTTTTTCTATACATGCATGTGTTGTGTATTTATATATATATATATATATATATATATATATATATATAATTATAAACACAAACTTTTATTTTGGTTGTGATTAATCGTGATTAATCATTTGACAGCCCTAAAAAAATAGTTAACATAATATATGAAATAATGTTGACCACATATTGTGCTTGCAGCATGCTAGTGAGATGCATTCTGTCAATTTTTTGTATTGATTTTTAATCGTAATATAATTCTACCACTGAACTGTATTGTAGTATCAGTTGTTGCATAACCAAGTTCAAGTGTTCAGTGCGTCCGCCTTAAAATCTGCTTTATTTTCCCTCGTTAAAAACACAGCATTATCTCATGCCCGAATAAACTCATAATGGTAAAGCACTGCCGAAAGCTTTGCTCTTCAACAAACAACCTGTCACTTAAAATAAGTGCAGTGTTAAATCTAACCCGTAAAACTTTGGGAGACATACCTGTCAACACGTTACTTCTACCAGAGACAATGAAGATGTTGAGAAGGACAACTTTCCAAACACATGCCATTGTGAGCTTGACCGTAAGTGTGTGAGAGATCCAGGGACTGTGGTCTGAGTGTGTGAGAGTCCACAACCCTCCATAAACTGACAGATAAGATTAGTCTAAGACAGAAAGGGTGTAGGAGCGCGTGTTCAAGCAGAAGTTCTCCAGCTGTTTACAAGTGTTCGAGGAGAACAAGTGTGTGTCAGTCTATTTTAGTGTGCTGCTATTTTGAGGGTATGACTATAGTCTATAACACGCGTCTTGTAGTAGCTCAACATTCAAATGAAAATTGTAGCCTCCTGTATTTCCACACTGTTGCTTTACGATGGATTTATAAACCACTCTTTGTAAATATAGCCTTTCAAAATTAGCTTTTCCACACCGTCTTTGTAAACGAACCACAAATCAGTGTTTAGTCATAAATATTGTACTTTATATTATACGCAGAAGTGACGTGCGTGAGTAACTGTACTTCATACTTTGTACTTTAGTACTGCTGAAAAGGAATAATTGTCTTGTACTCAGATTTCCAAGGTATAAATCATACTTTTTATAAGTGCAAAGACATATAAGTGATCTCTACTACAATTAATTGTGGCACCTTTTACTTATTAAGTAGCCTATTTTATACAGTTTTTTTTTTTCAACTTAAAACCTCCCTGTGGACTTTTTACAGATATCATTCATATTTGACAGTTTCATCCTCCATATTCTAAATGGGGTCAGTAAGTTGAAAGAAATTAAAGGGGTCCTATTATGCCCTTTTACAAAGTCTTGTAATGTCTTAATGTTGTCCACCATTTAATAATGATATTTGTTGAAAAAATTAATAATACCAACAGTAATCGATCACAAAATCATGGATAAGTTACCTAATGGGCGATGAACAGTCTAACTGAAGCTATAAACACTACATCAACACTGTAATGTTAGTTAGCAGAGGCAAAGCTTTGCCCTTCGTTTACATCTATTATAAAAACTACATTGCAGAAGAAAAGTGTCATTTTAAATGGTAATAATATTTCACAATATTGATATAGACAGATAGATATAGATAGATACAGATAGATATAGATAGATGAATAGACAGATATAGATATAGATAGATTGATATAGACAGATAGATAGATAGATAGATAGATAGATAGATAGATAGATTGACAGATAGACAGACAGATAGATAGATAGATAGATTGACAGATAGACAGACAGATAGATAGATAGATAGATAGATAGATAGATAGATAGATAGATAGATAGATAGATAGATAGATAGATAGATAGACAGATAGATAGATAGATAGATAGATAGATAGATAGATAGATCATAGATCAGGCATATGATTGGCTAAGGACAAAAAAGCAGGAAAATATAGTATTTTATATAGTATGTAGTAGTATATAGTTTTGTAGTATTTAAATATAGTAATTTTCCATAGTAAATTTTTCCCTATGGATGTCAATGGGGACCAGCAACTGTCTGGTTACCCACATTCTTCAAAATATCTTTTTTGTTCAGCACAAGAAATAAATTAATACAGGTTTGGAACAACATTACAGTGAATAAACAATGACAGAATTTTTATTTTGGGGTCAACTATCCCTTTAAGAACAAGCGGCTGCATGTTTATTATTAGGGCCACTGTCACTTTAAGACCTATGCGCGACGCGTCTAATATACACGGAGCATTGACAAGCAGATTTCTCTCAATTGTCTCGGTTTGCTTTGAGTTTAGACATAACCAAATGTTTTTATGTAAACCTTGTGTGTATTTGAGAGTAATAGCGAAATAATACTCCAAAGATAACTTAGTCCAGCAACCAGGCGCTGTTAGACAAGCTTTTAGTACATGTGCATTGTGCACGTCGGGTGTTCGCGCTTTGAACACTGCGGTCAAGTGGGCCGCGCGTGGAAAATACACGGTCAAGCTAGCCGCACATTTTTTTTTTTTTTGCATGCGCGTCAAATCCTGCAGTTACGGTATGGGTGCTAAAGGACGCCAAAATTGATTTTGACTCTTTTGCCTGATATTTTCCATCGTATTAGGACACAAATAATACAATTTCATGATCTTTTCTTAACACATGACTTTTAATATTGTTTGTTTGTTGTTATTGTAATGTTTCTAGGCTTAAATATTAATTATACCAATTATAATGTATTCATGTTCATATTATTAAACATTATCATACATTTTTATTGTTAATATTTACGTTTTTTAGACACTACTTTCTGCTATTTTCCAGCTTATTCGGAGACAAAAAAAAATATATTTTTAAAAAACATGACTTTTTCATTTTTTATTATTATTTTAATGTTTGTAGGCCTATATGATTTACATTAATTTAAATTTTATTTTTAAAGATTTAATTTATTCATGCTCATGTTAATGTTAATTATCATACATCATTTTTTTTACATTTAATTGTTAATTATGAATGTTTATGAATGTATATATATATATATATATATATATAATTAGATTTTTTTATTATACATTATTATTGCCTACTTTATTAATGTAAATTAAATTGAATATTAATATTAATTATCGATAAATTTATTTAGCATTTTTTTTGTTGAATTTAATGTTTGTATATGTATACACTCATTATTAATATATGTAATGATTAGGGATGGGTACTGAAACCCGGTATTAAACGGGCCCCGGTACTGAATTTTGAAAGACCGCTGTATCGATAAGCTCGGACGGTATCGGTTCTGCTGTCGGTACTGGAGAAATTATTTATTATTCCTATAAAGACGTTATCTTGAACATGTTTATATCGCCAGCCATTTCTATATATAAACTATATTTTAATTAAACCATTTGTCTGTGATGCAAATTTGACATTCGCAGTTCAGAAGAGAGAGAGAGAGAGAAGAGAGAGAGCGATCAAAAGTCATTTTACTGTATAGTTTTGGAGAAAAGTTCAGGCAAACCCAGCCCAATCATCAAAGCGTGTTATAGCACTTAAACCAAAAAGTCGTTAGGTCCAATAGGTCGTTGGTGTCAAAATGTCAAAAACCAATAGGTCGTTATGGTAAATTTAAGTTTCAGTTTAAGTGTAAGTTTCTAGTTTGAGGGAGTGAAACCGTGACATCTACACGTTTTCCAAAGTGGACCAAAGTGATTATTTCATGTCTTGTCGGCTGGAGAAATGTTGTTTTGGCCACTTTGTTTGATAAAATCACAACAATTTAATGTAAGCAAGAATGGGATTTGAACTCAGGTCTTCTTGATTGAAGCTCAACGCTTTATCAACTGAGCCACTGAATGTGTTGAGTTCAAAGTTGTATTGGATGGATTTTTATTGCGGGTTATTTGTTGGAAAAATAAATATAGAAAGAATTTGACACAAGAGGGCAGTATAGCCCTTTTTATGGTTTTGAGTTTAAACTATCACTGCAGTTAAACCGTGACATCTACACGTTTTCCAAAGTGGACCAACGTGATTATTTCACGTCTTGTCGTGATGGGTTGGGCACTGAAGTTACAGGAGTTTCTTCTCGTTGCTAAACAACGGAACTAGGTCGAGTATTTAAAAGGTTATGGTTAACACGGTTAACGTGGTTTAACGTCGATGTAATACGTTGTTTTAAAGTACCTTTTGCTTAAACGAGGAGCTGGGGGACACCGGAAAAACAGAGCCGGACAGTATCGGAGTACATTTACTTGAAGAGGGCCATGAGACATAGACCTGAGTGCAACAATGGAGGCTCTAGACCCTTCCAGTGCTGAGATATCGAAACTCAAAATTTCGACCCGAAAAAAACGACAGTGTTACCCCTTACGGTTTTTTTTTGGGCGAAAATTTAAGTATCCCCAATCTTCTCAAAACTCTGGAATCTGATAGAGGGCCATGAGACTTAGACTTGAGTGCAACAATGGAGGCTCTAGACCCTTCCAGAGCTGAGATATCGAAAATCAAAATTTCGACCCGAAAAAAAAAACGACAGTGTTACCCCTTACGTTTTTTTTTTTGGCGAAAAATTTAGTATCCCCAATCTTCTCAAAACTCTGGATTCTGATAGAGGGCCATGAGACTTAGAACTGAGTGCAACAATGGAGGCTCTAGACCCTTCCAGAGCTGAGATATCGAAACTCAACATTTCGACCCGAAAAAAAAAACGACAGTGATACCCCTTTCGTTTTTTTTTTTTCGGGCGAAAACTGAAGTTTCTCCAATCTTCTCAAAACTCTGGATTCTGATAGAGGGCCATGAGACTTAGACCTGAGTGCAACAATGGAGGCTCTAGACCCTTCCAGAGCTGAGATATCGAAAATCAAAATTTCGACCCGAAAAAAAAAAACAACAGTGTTACCCCTTACGTTTTTTTTTTTTGGGCGAAAAATTAAGTATCCCCAATCTTCTCAAAACTCTGGATTCTGATAGAGGGCCATGAGACTTAGACCTGAGTGCAACAATGGAGGCTCTAGACCCTTCCAGAGCTGAGATATCGAAAATCAAAATTTCGACCCGAAAAAAAAACGACAGTGTTACCCCTTACGTTTTTTTTTTGGGGGGCGAAAAATTAAGTATCCCTAATCTTCTCAAAACTCTGGATTCTGATAGAGGGCCATGAGACTTAGACCTGAGTGCAACAATGGAGGCTCTAGACCCTTCCAGAGCTGAGATATCGAAAATCAAAATTTCGACCCGTAAAAAAAACGACAGTGTTACCCCTTACGTTTTTTTGGGGGCGAAAAATTAAGAATCCCTAATCTTCTCAAAACTCTGGATTCTGATAGAGGGCCATGAGACTTAGACCTGAGTGCAACAATGGAGGCTCTAGACCCTTCCAGAGCTGAGATATCGAAATTCAAAATTTCGACCAGAAAAAAAACGACAGTTTTACCCCTTACGTTTTTTTTTTGGCGAAAAATGAAGTATCCCCAATCTTCTCAAAACTCTGGATTCTGATAGAGGGCCATGAGACATAGACCTGAGTGCAACAATGGAGGCTCTAGACCCTTCCAGAGCTGAGATATCGAAACTCAAAATTTCGACCCGAAAAAAAAACGACAGTGTTACCCCTTACGTTTTTTTTTGGGCGAAAAATTAAGTATCCCCAATCTTCTCAAAACTCTGGATTCTGATAGAGGGCCATGAGACTTAGACCTGAGTGCAACAATGGAGGCTCTAGACCCTTCCAGTGCTGAGATATCGAAACTCAAAATTTCGACCCGAAAAAAACGACAGTGTTACCCCTTTCGTTTTTTTTTTTTTTGGGCGAAAACTGAAGTTTCTCCAATCTTCTCAAAACTCTGGATTCTGATAGAGGGCCATGAGACTTAGACCTGAGTGCAACAATGGAGGCTCTAGACCCTTCCAGAGCTGAGATATCGAAAATCAAAATTTCGACCCGAAAAAAAAACAACAAGAGTGTTACCCCTTACGTTTTTTTTTTTGGGCGAAAAATTAAGTATCCCCAATCTTCTCAAAACTCTGGATTCTGATAGAGGGCCATGAGACTTAGACCTGAGTGCAACAATGGAGGCTCTAGACCCTTCCAGAGCTGAGATATCGAAAATCAAAATTTCGACCCGAAAAAAAACGACAGTGTTACCCCTTACGTTTTTTTTTTTGGGGGGGCGAAAAATTAAGTATCCCAATCTTCTCAAAACTCTGGATTCTGATAGAGGGCCATGAGACTTAGACCTGAGTGCAACAATGGAGGCTCTAGACCCTTCCAGAGCTGAGATATCGAAACTCAAAATTTCGACCCGAAAAAAAAAACGACAGTGTTACCCCTTACGTTTTTTTTTTGGGCGAAAAATTAAGTATCCCCAATCTTCTCAAAACTCTGGATTCTGATAGAGGGCCATGAGACTTAGACCTGAGTGCAACAATGGAGGCTCTAGACCCTTCCAGAGCTGAGATATCGAAACTCAAAATTTCGACCCGAAAAAAAACGACAGTGTTACCCCTTCGTTTTTTTTTTTTTGGGCGAAAAATTAAGTTTCTCCAATCTTCTCAAAACTCTGGATTCTGATAGAGGGCCATGAGACTTAGACCTGAGTGCAACAATGGAGGCTCTAGACCCTTCCAGAGCTGAGATATCGAAATCAAAATTTCGACCCGAAAAAAAAAAACGACAGTGTTACCCCTTACTTTTTTTTTTTGGGCGAAAAATTAAGTATCCCAATCTTCTCAAAACTCTGGATTCTGATAGAGGGCCATGAGACTTAGACCTGAGTGCAACAATGGAGGCTCTAGACCCTTCCAGAGCTGAGATATCGAAAATCAAAATTTCGACCCGAAAAAAAACGACAGTGTTACCCCTTACGTTTTTTTTTTGGGGCGAAAAATTAAGTATCCCCAATCTTCTCAAAACTCTGGATTCTGATAGAGGGCCATGAGACTTAGACCTGAGTGCAACAATGGAGGCTCTAGACCCTTCCAGAGCTGAGATATCGAAAATCAAAATTTCGACCCGAAAAAAAAACGACAGTGTTACCCCTTACGTTTTTTTTGGGGGCGAAAAATTAAGTATCCCTATAATCTTCTCAAAACTCTGGATTCTGATAGAGGGCCATGAGACTTAGACCTGAGTGCAACAATGGAGGCTCTAGACCCTTCCAGAGCTGAGATATCGAAACTCAAAATTTCGACCCGAAAAAAAAAACGACAGTGGTACCCCTTACGTTTTTTTTTTTTGGGCAAAAAATTAAGTATCCCCAATCTTCTCAAAACTCTGGATTCTGATAGAGGGCCATGAGACTTAGACCTGAGTGCAACAATGGAGGCTCTAGACCCTTCCAGAGCTGAGATATCGAAAATCAAAATTTCGACCCGAAAAAAAAACGACAGTGTTACCCCTTACGTTTTTTTTTTTGGGCGAAAAATTAAGTTTCCCCAATCTTCTCAAAACTCTGGATTCTGATAGAGGGCCATGAGACTTAGACCTGAGTGCAACAATGGAGGCTCTAGACCCTTCCAGAGCTGAGATATCGAAACTCAAAAAAAAAAAAACGACAGTGGTACCCCTTACGTTTTTTTTTTGGGGCGAAAAATTAAGTTTCTCCAATCTTCCCAAATTCTGATAGAGGGCCATGAGACTTAGACCTGAGTGCAAAAATGGAGGCTCTAGCCCTTCCAGAGCTGAGATATCGAAACTCAAAAATTCGGCCCGAAAAAAAAAACGACAGTGGTACCCCTTACGTTTTTTTTTTGGGCGAAAAATTAAGTTTCTCCAATCTTCCCAAATTCTGATAGAGGGCCATGAGACTTAGACCTGAGTGCAAAAATGGAGGCTCTAGCCCCTTCCAGAGCTGAGATATCGAAACTCAAAAATTTCGCCCAAAAAAAAAAACGACAGTGGTACCCCTTACGTTTTTTTTTTGGGCGAAAAATTAAGTATCCCCAATCTTCTCAAAACTCTGGATTCTGATAGAGGGCCATGAGACATAGACCTGAGTGCAACAATGGAGGCTCTAGACCCTTCCAGAGCTGAGATATCGAAACTCAAAATTTCGACCCGAAAAAAAAACGACAGTGTTACCCCTTACGTTTTTTTTTTGGGCGAAAAATTAAGTATCCCCAATCTTCTCAAAACTCTGGATTCTGATAGAGGGCCATGAGACTTAGACCTGAGTGCAACAATGGAGGCTCTAGACCCTTCCAGAGCTGAGATATCGAAACTCAAAATTTCGACCCGAAAAAAAAACGACAGTGTTACCCCTTACGTTTTTTTTTTTTTTGGGCGAAAAATTAAGTTTCTCCAATCTTCTCAAAACTCTGGATTCTGATAGAGGGCCATGAGACTTAGACCTGAGTGCAACAATGGAGGCTCTAGACCCTTCCAGAGCTGAGATATCGAAAATCAAAATTTCGACCCGAAAAAAAAACAACAGTGTTACCCCTTACGTTTTTTTTTTGGGGCGAAAAATTAAGTATCCCCAATCTTCTCAAAACTCTGGATTCTGATAGAGGGCCATGAGACTTAGACCTGAGTGCAACAATGGAGGCTCTAGACCCTTCCAGAGCTGAGATATCGAAAATCAAAATTTCGACCCGAAAAAAAAACGACAGTGTTACCCCTTACGTTTTTTTTTTGGGGGCGAAAAATTAAGTATCCCTAATCTTTTCAAAACTCTGGATTCTGATAGAGGGCCATGAGACTTAGACCTGAGTGCAACAATGGAGGCTCTAGACCCTTCCAGAGCTGAGATATCAAAACTCAAAATTTCGACCCGAAAAAAAAAACGACAGTGTTACCCCTTACGTTTTTTTTTTGGGCGAAAAATTAAGTATCCCCAATCTTCTCAAAACTCTGGATTCTGATAGAGGGCCATGAGACTTAGACCTGAGTGCAACAATGGAGGCTCTAGACCCTTCCAGAGCTGAGATATCGAAACTCAAAATTTCGACCCGAAAAAAAACGACAGTGTTACCCTTTCGTTTTTTTTTTTTTCGGGCGAAAAATTAAGTTTCTCCAATCTTCTCAAAACTCTGGATTCTGATAGAGGGCCATGAGACTTAGACCTGAGTGCAACAATGGAGGCTCTAGACCCTTCCAGAGCTGAGATATCGAAAATCAAAATTTCGACCCGAAAAAAAAAACGACAGTGTTACCCCTTACTTTTTTTTTTTTGGGCGAAAAATTAAGTATCCCCAATCTTCTCAAAACTCTGGATTCTGATAGAGGGCCATGAGACTTAGACCTGAGTGCAACAATGGAGGCTCTAGACCCTTCCAGAGCTGAGATATCGAAAATCAAAATTTCGACCCGAAAAAAAAACGACAGTGTTACCCCTTACGTTTTTTTTTTGGGCGAAAAATTAAGTATCCCCAATCTTCTCAAAACTCTGGATTCTGATAGAGGGCCATGAGACTTAGACCTGAGTGCAACAATGGAGGCTCTAGACCCTTCCAGAGCTGAGATATCGAAACTCAAAATTTCGACCCGAAAAAAAAAACGACAGTGTTACCCCTTACGTTTTTTTTGGGGGGCGAAAAATTAAGTATCCCCAATCTTCTCAAAACTCTGGATTCTGATAGAGGGCCATGAGACTTAGACCTGAGTGCAACAATGGAGGCTCTAGACCCTTCCAGAGCTGAGATATCGAAACTCAAAATTTCGACCCGAAAAAAAAACGACAGTGGTACCCCTTACGTTTTTTTTTTTGGGCAAAAATTAAGTATCCCAATCTTCTCAAAACTCTGGATTCTGATAGAGGGCCATGAGACTTAGACCTGAGTGCAACAATGGAGGCTCTAGACCCTTCCAGAGCTGAGATATCGAAAATCAAAATTTCGACCCGAAAAAAAAAACGACAGTGTTACCCCTTACGTTTTTTTTTTGGCGAAAAATTAAGTATCCCCAATCTTCTCAAAACTCTGGATTCTGATAGAGGGCCATGAGACTTAGACCTGAGTGCAAAATGGAGGCTCTAGACCCTTCCAGAGCTGAGATATCGAAACTCAAAAAAAAAAAACGACAGTGGTACCCCTTACGTTTTTTTTTTGGGGTGAAAAATTAAGTTTCTCCAATCTTCCCAAATTCTGATAGAGGGCCATGAGACTTAGACCTGAGTGCAAAAATGGAGGCTCTAGCCCCTTCCAGAGCTGAGATATCGAAACTCAAAAATTCGGCCCGAAAAAAAAAAACGACAGTGGTACCCCTTACGTTTTTTTTTTGGGCGAAAAATTAAGTTTCTCCAATCTTCCCAAATTCTGATAGAGGGCCATGAGACTTAGACCTGAGTGCAAAAATGGAGGCTCTAGCCCCTTCCAGAGCTGAGATATCGAAACTCAAAAATTCGGCCCAAAAAAAAAACGACAGTGGTACCCCTTACGTTTTTTTTTTGGGCGAAAAATTAAGTTTCTCCAATCTTCCCAAATTCCGATAGAGGGCCATGAGACTTAGACCTGAGTGCAAAAATGGAGGCTCTAGCCCCTTCCAGAGCTGAGATATCGAAACTCAAAAATTCGGCCCGAAAAAAAAAAACGAGTGGTACCCCTTACATTTTTTTTGGGGGGCCAAAAATTAAGTTTCTCCAATCTTCACAAAACTCTGGATTCTGATAGAGGGCCATGAGACTCAGACCTGAGTGCAAAAATGGAGGCTCTAGCCCCTTCCAGAGCTGAGATATCGAAACTCAAAAATTCGGCCCGAAAAAAAAACGACAGTGGTACCCCTTACGTTTTTTTTTTTTGGGCGAAAAATTAAGTTTCTCCAATCTTCCCAAATTCTGATAGAGGGCCATGAGACTTAGACCTGAGTGCAAAATGGAGGCTCTAGCCCCTTCCAGAGCTGAGATATCGAAACTCAAAAATTCGGCCCAAAAAAAAAATGACAGTGCTACCCCTTACGTTTTTTTTTTTTGGGCGAAAAATTAAGTTTCTCCAATCTTCCCAAATTCTGATAGAGGGCCATGAGACTTAGACCTGAGTGCAAAAATGGAGGCTCTAGACCCTTCCAGAGCTGAGATATCGAAACTCAAAAATTCGGCCCGAAAAAAAAAACGACAGTGGTACCCCTTACGGTTTTTTTTTTGGGCGAAAAATTAAGTTTCTCCATTTTTGAGTTTCGATATCTTAGCTCTGGAAGGGGCTAGAGCCTCCATTTTTGCACTCAGGTCGAAGTCTCATGGCCCTCTATCAGAATTTGGGAAGATTGGAGAAACTTAATTTTTCGCCCAAAAAAAAAAACGTAAGGGGTACCACTGTCGTTTTTTTTTTTCGGGCCGAATTTTTGAGTTTCGATATCTCAGCTCTGGAAGGGGCTAGAGCCTCCATTTTTGCACTCAGGTCTAAGTCTTATGGCCCTCTATCAGAATTTGGGAAGATTGGAGAAACTTAATTTTTCGCCCAAAAAAAAAACGTAAGGGTACCACTGTCGTTTTTTTTTTCGGGCCGAATTTTTGAGTTTCGATATCTCAGCTCTGGAAGGGGCTAGAGCCTCCATTTTTGCACTCAGGTCTAAGTTTCATGGCCTCTATCAGAATTTGGGAAGATTGGAGAAACTTAATTTTTCGCCCCCAAAAAAAACGTAAGGGGTACCACTGTCGTTTTTTTTTCGGGCCGAATTTTTGAGTTTCGATATCTCAGCTCTGGAAGGGGCTAGAGCCTCCATTTTTGCACTCAGGTCTAAGTCTCATGGCCCTCTATCAGAATTTGGGAAGATTGGAGAAACTTAATTTTTTGCCCCCCAAAAAAAAACGTAAGGGGTACCACTGTCGTTTTTTTTTTCGGGCCGAATTTTTGAGTTTCGATATCTCAGCTCTGGAAGGGGCTAGAGCCTCCATTTTTGCACTCAGGTCTGAGTCTCATGGCCCTCTATCAGAATCCAGAGTTTTGAGAAGATTGGAGAAACTTAATTTTTCTCCCCCCAAAAAAAACGTAAGGGGTACCACGGTCGTTTTTTTTTTCGGGCCGAATTTTTGAGTTTCGATATCTCAGCTCTGGAAGGGGCTAGAGCCTCCATTTTTGCACTCAGGTCTAAGTCTCATGGCCCTCTATCAGAATTTGGGAAGATTGGAGAAACTTAATTTTTCGCCCCCAAAAAAAAACGTAAGGGGTACCACTGTAGTTTTTTTTCGGGCCGAATTTTTTGAGTTTCGATATCTCAGCTCTGGAAGGGGCTAGAGCCTCCATTTTTGCACTCAGGTCTGAGTCTCATGGCCCTCTATCAGAATCCAGAGTTTTGGGAAGATTGGAGAAACTTAATTTTTCTTCCCCCAAAAAAAACGTAAGGGGTACCACGGTCGTTTTTTTTTTCGGGCCGAATTTTTGAGTTTCGATATCTCAGCTCTGGAAGGGGCTAGAGCCTCCATTTTTGCACTCAGGTCTAAGTCTCATGGCCCTCTATCAGAATTTGGGAAGATTGGAGAAACTTAATTTTTTCGCCCCTCAAAAAAAAACGTAAGGGGTACCACTGTCGTTTTTTTTTCGGGCCGAATTTTTGAGTTTCGATATCTCAGCTCTGGAAGGGGCTAGAGCCTCCATTTTTGCACTCAGGTCTACGTCTTATGGTCCTCTATCAGAATTTGGGAAGATTGGAGAAACTTAATTTTTCGCCCCCCAAAAAAAAACATAAGGGGTACCACTGTCGTTTTTTTTCGGGCCGAATTTTTGAGTTTCGATATCTCAGCTCTGGAAGGGGCTAGAGCCTCCATTTTTGCACTCAGGTCTAAGTCTCATGGACCTCTATCAGAATTTGGGAAGATTGGAGAAACTCAATTTTTCGCCCAAAAAAAAAAACCGTAAGAGGTACCACTGTCGTTTTTTTTCGGGCCGAATTTTTGAGTTTCGATATCTCAGCTCTGGAAGGGGCTAGAGCCTCCATTTTTGCACTCAGGTCTAAAGGCCAATTTATACTTCTGCGTAGGGTGCGCGCAGTAGGTACGGCGTAGCATACGCACAGACGCGTCCCATACCGCGTACCCTTCCGCGTTGCCTGACGCGCACCTCTTCAAAAATGTAACTACACGTCGCGACGACGCGGACCGCAAGATCGGTGATTGGTCGGCTTGGTAGCATCGCATTTCCTCCTACGCATTTCCGCACGTACCTTCTCACGCATTTCCACACGTACCATTCCTCCGACGTCTTCTCTCATTTCTGCCTTTCAGTTTTAGTAATTTCACTAAAGTGAACTGTTTTTCCACCTCAATAAGCTCAACTCCAACATGATCCACTCTCTTTCAATCGCTATTGCTTGTAGTAACCTAGCCGCGAGGAATCTAACACAGTGGAACATTAAAACTCTCCGCCGCCAACTAGCGTTTCGGAGCAGTACTGCAGAGCAACCAAGACCTGAACGCAGAAGTATAAATGCTCATAACGGCGTCGCCTACGTGCGTAGCCAACGCCGCACATTACGGCGTACCCTCGACGCAGAAGTATAAATTGGCCTTAAGTCTCATGGCCCTCTATCAGAATTTGGGAAGATTGGAGAAACTTAATTTTTCGCCCCAAAAAAAAAAAACATCAGGGGTACCACTGTCGTTTTTTTTTCGGGCCGAATTTTTGAGTTTCGATATCTCAGCTCTGGAAGGGGCTAGAGCCTTCATTTTTGCACTCAGGTCTACGTCTTATGGTCCTCTATCAGAATTTGGAAGATTGGAGAAACTTAATTTTTCGCCCCCCAAAAAAAACATAAGGGGTACCACTGTCGTTTTTTTTTCGGGCCGAATTTTTGAGTTTCGATATCTCAGCTCTGGAAGGGGCTAGAGCCTCCATTTTTGCACTCAGGTCTAAGTCTCATGGCCCTCTATCAGAATTTGGGAAGATTGGAGAAACTTAATTTTTCGCCCAAAAAAAAACCGTAAGGGGTACCACTGTCGTTTTTTTTTCGGGCCGAATTTTTGAGTTTCGATATCTCAGCTCTGGAAGGGGCTAGAGCCTCCATTTTTGCACTCAGGTCTAAGTCTCATGGCCCTCTATCAGAATTTGGGAAGATTGGAGAAACTTAATTTTCGCGCCCCCAAAAAAAACGTAAGGGGTACCACTGTCGTTTTTTTTTCGGGCCGAAATTTTGAGTTTCGATATCTCAGCTCTGGAAGGGGCTAGAGCCTCCATTTTTGCACTCAGGTCTAAGTCTCATGGCCCTCTATCAGACTTTGGGAAAAATTGGAGAAACTTAATTTTTCGCCCAAAAAAAAAAACGTAAGGGGTACCACTGTCGTTTTTTTTTCGGGCCGAATTTTTGAGTTTCGATATCTCAGCTCTGGAAGGGGCTAGAGCCTCCATTTTTGCACTCAGGTCGAAGTCTCATGGCCTATTTATCAGAAATTTGGGAAGATT